>VWYK01031165.1:1741-19891 GCA_013399775.1 Semnornis frantzii | reverse complement strand
AGCTCAAACCAGCACAACTCACCTGGCTGGTATGTTGAGTGACTAAGGAGTTCAGCAGTTGGGTATCTCACTGGAGAGTTGCTAAGGTGAGGGAGGCAGCAAAGCCATGGCAGAGAGCAGTGCAGAGTGTTCTGCAGCCACCTCCAAGCCATTGGAACCCAGCTGGGCTGCCTCTGGAGCTGTGCTCCACAGCCACAGACCTGCTTCTTCTCACTCTTCTCTCTGGCTCAAGAAGGATCTAGTTTGGCTCTTGCCAAACCCGAGTGATGCTTCAGCATGCTTAGGGATTTCAGGGTGTTCTTAGGAGATGGAAAAACCCTTTAATGGGATTCTCACGTTGTTCAGGACAGCCTGTGCACAGCCTCTTGGAAATAAACTGATTGCCAGGAGAGGGGAACAGAGCCCAGAGACTGTGTCAGGCAGAGACAGATCTAAGATTCCATCCTGAAAACTCAGAGCATCTGCTGACCTGGAGGCCATGCTGCACTTGAGGAGCACATGTCATTGTCCAATTGTTTTCTTAATTGAGCCACTAATTAATCATTGCTGAAAATGACTAGAAGAAAGGACTTTCTAAAACCATTAACTGTTTAAAGTGTATCTTCAGGAAGGGGAACTCTGTTTCTTCATCTCCTTGTGGTACCTTTGCAGCTGGACAGCTTTCTCTGTGTCATGCTTCTGAATCACTTCTGAAAATCTCTTGGTAAGGTCCTGCCTGTGCCTTCAGTAGTCTCACAGCCTACTGGCACTTCCTAAACTCTTACTAGAGAGAGAAATCCAGCAATTACCACAGCTAAAAAAGCAGAAGAACAAAATTCTTCCTATGACCATTGTATCACTTGGGTTTGGTTGCTCAGAGAAATGGTAGGGAGAGTGGGTGTTAAAATACACTCTGCAAGTAGGAACTACTTTCTTGCAGTCAAAGATCGGGGAGAAGCTAAGAGCTCATCCCTTCCACCCTCCCCACCATGCCCAGGGACACCTCTCAGCTACACTCAGCTGCTCAAGGCCTCATCCAGCCTGGCCTGCAGCACCTTCAGCAAGGAGGCAGCCACAGCCTCACACTCAACAACTTCTTCCTCAGCTCCACTCTAAGCCTGCTCTGCCTCAGCTCCAAACCATTGCCCCTTGGGCTGTCTCTATCCCCCCTGATGCCAAGTCCCTCTGCAGCCTTCCTGCAGGCTCCCTTCAGGCACTGGAAGGTTTGCATCTCAGAAGCTGAAAGATGCCACAGGTCTGATGAGGTATTTTAGCTTTTCTTGTGTCAGACGAGTTGCCCCTTTTCAAGGAACAGAGGCAAGCCTAATACTTTACTTGATGATTTCTGCACTCTTTTTCTTTCCTTCTCCATCCCTGATTCCCTCTCCCTGCAGGGCTTTATTTCACTCAACATTCCAGCTCAGAGACCACCTCAATGGCAGAAAAAGCACTGCCAATAAAAAAGGAGTCCAGAGGATTTTATATTCCCCTCCTGGTGCATCTAAGGAGGCAGAACTTAGAGCTTAGGCCTTTGGTAGACATTGCACCTTGAAAGCAAACTCCACAGTAAGACATCCAGAAGCCTTCTTGACTTGCCATTGAAAGGTCTCTGCAGGCAGGCAGCTTGGGAGGCAATGAAAAGTAGACTTCTAAGTACTTTTAGAAATGGTGGCTTCTTTGTTTCCTTTTTTTGCTTTTTGTGTTCCAAAGATATTTGAACTTCTCTGAAGTAGCTCTTCCCTTCTCAGTCTCCGCAGTGAGGGGCTGAAGCAGCTGCACAGCCAGGACGGAGGGAGCTTTCCCAAAGGCATTGCTGTCACAAGGAATCCCTGAGAATGGTTTCCTCCTGCCCTACATCATATTTGTGCACATTTTTTCTTATTATTTTCCTTTTTTTTTCCTGTTAGGTGCTTTGACACACCTAGAGAAAAATGTTTAGCTGCTAGATCAGATTATTTGCCAAAGGAGTTTTGCGGAGTGAGAACATCTGAAGAGCAAGACCTTGAGTCACCAAGACAGAGCCCATCAGTCTTGTAACTCTATTCAGAATTTCACAATACTTGCTGAACTGCAAGAGAAGGGCCAAAGGCAACAAAGCAGCAGGAGCCAGCTCAGAGTGTGCCAGAGTTCACAGCAGGGTTGCTTCAGGCTGCAGTTTGCTGACCCTTAATCACTCAAGGTCATCACTGGCTGTGCTGCAGGGCCTGGCAGAACGTGAGTCCATCAAAGCTGCTGGTGCTGCTGGCCAGGCTGGGGCAGGGGAAAAGCTGGAGTGCAGGAATTCAGGGCAGCATTTCATGTGTGTCTGCCTGTCAGGGTGCTCCTCTGGACTGCCACCCTGTGTAAGGCACCCTGTGTCTGCTAATGCTGAGCTTCCTTCATCTCCAGCAGATGGGGTAGGTGGAGTTAATCACAGCATGGGCAACAGCTTCCCCCTGTTACCCTTGCAGTACTGTTTTGGCTCTGGTGACACTGCTGTAAGCACCTACTTACACAGCTGGAAATCACTCTGCCTTCAGCCACAGTGGTAGCCCTGTTGAGAAATGCCCTTTCCTGTTGAGTCTACCTTGGCTCTTGGTGGTGCCTTTAAAAGCTGCATTGCAAGGAGAGTGCTTGACTGCTGTAAAGTGACAAGTGTGCAAGGCTGGAGGGAAAGAAATGGCCTTGCCAACTCAAATCTTGCAGCAGCCTCAGCACCTATGCATGCACTGACGAAAACAACCTTCAGTTTTGTGGGCTGTGACTCACACACTGAATCCTGCAATGGCTCAGGTTGGAAGTGACCTCAGAGCTCATCTACTCCAGGCTCCCTGCCATGCACAGGGACTCCTCTCAATCAGACTGCTGCTAAGGAATAGAAGTAATGTGACAGGGATGCCATTTATGATATAAGAAGTTCTTTAATGCCTATTTTTGTGGGCTCTGCCGTGTATTTGCACAGCTCACAAACTTTTACAGGAGGAATCTTTATGACAGTGATAGACCTTTAGAGCAACATCTCATTCCTCCCACCTACAGGCATTTGAAGGCAGTCCATGCAGCATATAAAATGCATGCATGCAGTGCAAAGGGTTTTATCCTTCTTCCACTGCCTTCCAAAGCTCCATGTGAAAGAGGCAAAGGAGGAGGAGGTGTAAGGGCATTTTGGCCTCTGTGCCACAAGGGCTGAGTGTCTGGAAATCTTCGGACCTGGGTGATCATAGAATCAGTCAGGGTTGTAAGGGGCCACAAGGAGCATCCAGTCCCAACCCGCCTGCCATGGGCAGGGACACCTCACACTAGATCAGGCTGGCCACAGCCTCATCCAGCCTGGCCTTAAACACCTCCAGGGATGAGGCTTCCACCACCTCCCTGGGCACCCCCTGCCAGGCTCTCACCACCCTCATGCTGAACAACTTCTTCGTAACCTGCAGTGTGACTCTCCCCATTTCTAGCTTGGCTCCATTCCCCCAGTCCTGTCACTGCCTGACAGCCTCAACAGTCCCTGCCCAGCTTTCTTGTAGCCCCCTTCAGATACTGAAGATCTTTGAGAGGGAAGTGAAGTGGGGAAAAGGAAAGGACAATGACAGTTCTTCACAGCAAATGAAAGGCTTAAGCAGTTCATGAGGAAAATCATCTGCTCATTGCTGTGACTGGCAGCAATAACAACAGGGGAAATGATCCTCCCTTTGGGAACTAACTGTGGGCAGTACTGTGCTTTCTAAAGAAAAAATACTCTAAATAAAAAATATTCTACATTCTGCATCTGTTTAGGATTATGAAATCCTAAATGCTTCAGAAGAATACTGAAAGGGTAATACTCATAATTGCAGGCAGGTCTGGAATACAGGAGCCTGGATTCCTTCATACTTTTCCTCATAAGGACTCTCCCTGCAGCAGCAAAGCTGTCCCAGTGGCTGTCCCGCTGTGTTCCTTTGCTGGGCCATGTGAAAAGCTTTGGTCTCAGTCAAGATCCCAGAGTTCCCAGGCTGCTTCAGACAGTATTTATATGGCACAAGTGATCATTTTCCTTGTACTCCCACATCAGTCTGCATGAGGATTCTTGCTTTGTACTGGTTGCATTCCTTCTGCTCTATGGACAATTCTTCTGCCCTCCTCATACAGGATCTTGCACAATAAGCTGCTGCTCCAAGCCTGTGGCTTCTGACTGCTTCAGTAATACAAATAATGCTGTCACCACTTAAAAATAGGTTTGTGAATTTAGGCGAGCCTGATCTTGATGAGAAGGAGAGCAAAAAATACTAGCAGGCTACCACCATCACCAGCATCCTTGTTTTTCAGTTGCTGCAAGTACCCTGCTTGACTGCAGCAGCAGCCCCGCACCAAGTGTCCGGGCTAAAGACCCCAGAAAACACCATCAGTGTCACCTTGCCAAACCAGCCATGGGCTTCCAGCCAGCAAGTCAGGAATCTGTGTGAATCCATGTGGAATACACAGCTGGTTCCATGGAATGCTTGGGAAGTGCCTTTCTAATTCCTGTTGAGGTCTCTGTGGTTCTCTGACATTCCCAGGGCCTCTGCATGAGCTATCAGATCTCTCCTTGTTTGCACTACCCTTCCAGTGGCTGAGCTGCCCAGAGCAGCAGTGCTACCCTGCCTGTGGCTGTGTCTGGTGGGCTGTGTGTGTGCCCCTCGCTGCCAATGTCAGTGCCTACCGGCTGTGGAGGGCAGCAGTGGAGATCTGCTGGGTGCCAGGCACTGCTGCTCCCATGGCTGTGCCAAACAGATCTGCTCTGGGTTCTGGGTGCTCTGGGGCTGAAGCTCACTGGGCTGAGCAAGTATCCTCCTAAGCAGTGTGCTTGTCCTTCCATTCAGAGGAATCACCTGGAGAAAATTCCAGCAGTTGTGGGGTTAACACTTGTGAGTGTGTGCCCAGGCAGCTGTTGGTTGGCATGGTACTGACCCTGCTGTGCTGAGGAGCTCTCATCTGCACCCACAGAGGAATGAGACTGGCAATGTTGTGTTCTGGTGCTCCTGCTCTGCTTGCTGCTGGTGCTGCCCTTGGGCACCCCTGGGCAGAGCCTGGCTGCATCCTGCCCACACTGCCCTGCACATCTTTAGCACAGCACTGAGGGCAGCCCTCAGGCTCCTCTGCTGCCAGCTGCCAGCCCCAGCTGCCTCAGCCTGGCCTCACAGGAGATGTTCACTGCCTGCAGCAGCTTGGGGGCTCTGGGCTGGGCTCTCTCCAGCAGTTTCCTGGTCTTTTTTGAGCTGAGGGGCCCAGAGCTGGACTCAGTATCAGTATTCCTGACACAGCTTTTGCCCGGACAGAGTAGAGGGGCAGGAGAAGCTCTCTTGCTCCATTCAGCACAGCCCTTCAGCTGCCCCCCAGGCTGCCGTTGGCCTTCTTGGCCAGCAGGGCACACTGCCGGCTCATGGTGGTCATTTCGTGTGCAGCTAGTGCTGATCAGAGTCTGTGTGACACCTAGGAGCAGTTCTGTGCCATCAGATCTTCAGGTACCCTGAGAAAATCCCTTCCTGGCATTACTGTGCTGAGCCAAATAATGAAATTGGTCACCATGAGCTGCATACTGCCAGAAGACATTTTAAGCAGAGCTTCAGGACAAGGCTGCTCCGCAGGATAAATCCAGAGCCTGTGCCCTTTGAATCCCCATCATCTGGGCAGGACTGAAGGATAGCTGTTTCCTGAGTCCTTTCTGTGCCTGGCAGCAGGACAGAGGCTTGTGAGTTGGGTGAGGGAAAGCTTTCTGAGCACTAGGCAGCCAGCAGCTCAGCTCTCTCCGTGAGGACCCACACCACACGCCCCTCGTTGGAGTGGTTGCACTCAGTTGGTGCCCGGGGACCAGCTCCTGCAAACTTTATTCCAGCAGCAGTGTTTATCACTGACCAGGTAAAGCCTCTAGAGGAGGTGGGGTTGCATTGACCACAGCAGTATCATTTGCCCTGGCATTCCAAGTCAGGAAAGATCAAATAAAAGCCAGGCTTTGGTGCGGGAGGAGCTAAGCCTGTGCTCGGCAAAGCTGCGGAAGGCTTCCTCTTGATTTATCTTAGGTGTAATTCTGGCTGCTCCCTCCCTGGAGGTGTTCAAGGCCAGGCTGGATGAGTCCTTGAATGACCTGTAGTAATGGGAGGTGTCCCTGCCTATGGCAGGGAGTTGGAACTCGATGATCTTTAAGGTCCCTTCCAACCTTACCATTCTATGATTCTATAATTACCAACACTCCGCTGACAGAGCTGCTACAGCACTCAGGTCATGCTCTGGAATTACTACTGGAAAACTTAATTTATGCCCAGGTAATTAAAATGAAAGAAACACCCACAAAGTGGAGCTGGGGTTAATTTAGTCAGTTCAGGAGGAGTGAGTATTTTTATGGTGTATCATATCTCCCATAACTGGTGAGCACTTAGGAGTCAGCCCAAAGGATAATGAGTGGCTTGATAACTGTACGTAGGAATGTGGAAAAGAGTGGCTGGCTTTTAAGTGTTGCCAGCAAAGGAGTGAGGAGATTCATCTGCTACAGAATGCAATTAAAGTTCAACCTTGCAGTAACTTTCCCTTGCGCAGCAAAAGAGTAGCAAATTGCTGCATGGCTCACCAGAAAGCGCTGGAATCTTTTAAAGTCTTTAAAGCAGTCAATGCTCAGGTAAAAAAGGTTGAATCCATCCTTCCCCCCTGTGTACCACAGAGGTGTGACATGCTTGCTGAGCCCTCTCTTGTCCCTGTTGTTCCCATTTCTTCCCTAGATGTTGGGGGATCAAGACTTGTACTGCCCAGAGTGCCTGCAGCCTCAGTGCTGTAGTTTTTCAGCAAAATGAGAGCTCCAGTGAAGTCTCAGCTGTGATCTCACCCCCCCTAGGCACCAGAAGGGAATGACTGTCCCTGGCTGCTCAGGGCTTTTCAGAGGCCAGCTGCACTTTTCTCAAGTCACAGGTGGAGATCAGACACAGTGCAGGCAGGAGCAATGATGTTATGGTGACTCTTGTGCTCTCAGTAGTAAAGCAGTCTTCAAGAGGCCTCTCCAGACACAGCTGACAGAAGCACTGGCTTTATTTTTTTTAATCTTCATCATAATATCCTAAACAAAAGAGGCATCTTTTATCTGGCTTATTTAAGTCAATTTACCAAATCAATTTACTGCCAAACATTTATGGCCTACAGCCTGAATCTCTCCCGAACATTTCAGTCTCCATGTTTGAGCTGGGTGACATAATTGTCCCTAGGACACAGGGGTCAGACCAGCAGCTCTGATCTACTTTGTTTTCTACAATTTCTGTGCTGTTGGATCCAGGCTGATAAAAGCTGAGAGCACTCAGGTGCAAATTTGGATCCGTCTGACAAAAGTAAATGACAAGATCAAAAAGAGAACACCTCGGAACAAAGCTACCTACAGCTGCTTGCTCAGATTCTTTATGTCCTGGAATACTTCAGCTTCCAACTTGCAAAAGAAATAGGAGTAACAGTGAGCAATCATTTCCGGTGCTCTGTGATCAGTGGCAGTCTCATCACGGAGTGCAAGAGGATTTGTGGCTTTCCTGAGTTCTTTGCACCATCACCAATGGTCAGGAGCACTTTGAAGTGCTTGTGCAGCATTGATTCTAGGGGAGATGAGTGTGAACAGAAGGTTCAGGCAGAAGTGTTTTTGCAGAGAAGATTTCCTGCTTGGAATAGTCCCTCCTAACTGGGATATGGAATTGCTCAGGCTCTCCCCAGGGGCCTGGGATTGCTATGAAAGCCGAGAGTGCGCTTGGACTCCTCTGTGCTCCTTCCCTCTGGGAAGGGTTGAAAGCTTAGGAACTGGAAAGTGCATTTTTTTAACATACCACACAAAGCTTGGGAAGTTGGGAACAATTCAGAAAGAAACTCTGCAGTTAGGCAGGATCCTTCTCTGGAGAATTTCTGAAGCCACCTGGGTGCCTTCCTGTGTGACCTGCCCGGGGTGAGCCTGTGCTGCAAGGGGGGTTGGGCTGGATGATCCCCAGAGCCCCTAACACTGTGATTCACAGAACTGGACTTGTCTGCTGCTCTCAGAATCTGCAGTGTATCTGCCTGTAAGCCCAGGTGGGGTTTTCATGGGAATACTGTGGGAACACAGAGGCTGAGGAGATGATGCTTTGCTTGATGCCTGCAAAAACCAAACCTAAAACTCAACAGAATAAATGAAGTAATACCACAGAATGTGATCCCAAATAAAGCCCACTCTTAGAACTTCTGAAGTAAACCAGGCTGTCTGCAGAGGAAATAGCAATTAGTGAAAGATTTGATACAAACCCTGCCTTTTAATAGGAGATTTTACCCCATTTCATGCCCATCTCTAGAGGCACACACAGACCTCAGTCCTTACCATGGAAATGGACACAGCATAGACAAGAGCCTTAGGAGTTCCAAAGGCTGGAGCAGCTCTGCTGTGAGCACAGGCTGAGGGAGCTGGGGGGTGCAGCCTGCAGAGGAGAAGGCTCCAGAGGCACCTCAGAGCTGCCTGCCAAGAGCTGAAGGGAGCCTGCAGGAAGGCTGCAGAGGGACTTTGCATCAAGGGGGCTAGAGACAGGCCAAGGGGCAATGGTTTGGAGCTGAGGCAGAGCAGGCTGAGAGTGGAGCTGAGGAAGAAGTTGTTGAGTGTGAGGGTGGCGAGAGTGTGGCAGAGGCTGCCCAGGGAGGCTGTGGCTGCCTCCTTGCTGGGGGTGCTGCAGGCCAGGCTGGATAAGGCCTTGAGCAGTGGAGTGTCCCTGGGCATGGTGGGGAGGGTGGAGGAGATGAGCTCTGAGCTCCCTCACAACCTTAGACATTCCTGTTCAGGTAGGTGCTCAAAGCTATTTGGTACCTGGGAATCACCACCTGACAGATTTTGCCTTCTCGCATGGCTGAAGCACATTTTTGCTTAGATGAGACATAGCCTGGCTGTAAGGCTGTAGTTTTTGTATGTAAGGAGGTGACAAAAGGCTGACATCACTTGGGGCTCTTGTCAGCCAGGCTTTAGGGCCCAAGATGCAGTCACCTCTGCAGCCATCACATGCTGCTGAAGCAAAGGAGAAGGAGGAGACCCTTGCAGGGCTGGGTGCCCTCTGGTTCCCAAGCACTTCAGCTTTTCCAGCCTCTCAGAGTTTATTGATGTGTTTGTTATTGTAAAAGGTTTTATAAGATAAACTGTAGCTAAACAAATGACTTTTGAGCTTGGGAAAAAGCTCTCCATGTGCAAATGAACCCTTGGAGAACCTCTGGTCACTGATGGAAAGCATCAGCAAACCTGGGGCTGCTGGAGTCCAGTTCTAGAGGTCCCAGTTCAGCCTTGGTGTTAACATTCAGGCTGTGTTTTCTTTAGGGAAAGGACACATCTGTTGTTGGAACTGGAGCAAACACATCTTGTAGTAGTTCCAAAAGCCAGCATTAAAGTGAGATTGTACTGACCTCTCTTTCAAGTGGTGTGTGTCCAGCCCTCTGATTAAAGAGCAGCTCAAGTGGTTCCTTATCTGTGAGCCCCTGGAAAGTGCAAACAAGAAGTTTATTTTACACAGTTGTTTTTATTCTAAGTCTCCATATGCAAATAAGCTGAGGTCTGACAACTGCTAATTGTTAAGCCATCATAACTATGTCCCAGAAAATGTGTGATAATGAACTAGAAACTCTAAGAGTTTCTCAGAGAAATTAGGAACTTGCAGCTGCTGCTCTGGAGACTTTAGCATCCCTTATGAGAAAGGACTTAACTTTATATTCTGGCCAAATTCTGCCTGGTGCTCTGGAGAAGCTGCAGGCAGGCTGTGGTTTTGTCATACAAAGCATCTGACAGGTTTCAGAACCTGGCAAGGCTGTGACTGCTGCACACAGAGCACAAGACAGTTGCCCTCTACCCGTGCTGCACTTCCCATCCAGAGACTCTCTGCCAGCTGAATGACAAAGAGGCAGGAAGCTACCAGACCACCCCGAGTGCAGGCTTTTGGCAAATGTCTCGTGGAAGGAGAGCTGCCAAGCACCCAGCAAAAACTAGAAAGGGTGTCTGTGGAGTGACCTCAGTGGCATGCAAGAGGCAAGCAAACAGCAGTTGGGCAGCGGTGTGCAGCTGGCTGCAGGGGAACACATGCAGGCAGCACACATTCTTGTACTGCCTCTACAACTAAACCCACAGTGTTGCCACTTAGGCACTTCTGAATGTGACTTCTCTCTAAACTTTTCATTGATGCAGCTTTCTTCTTGGGTGGATCTCAATTGCCTTCCACCCTGCTTTTAGTCATTAGTCTTTAGTAGGATGCAAGACCACAAAGTAGAAAGACCTTACTAACTCCCCCTCCTACAGCTGCTCCGTCCTCAGAGCTGATGGGTTGGATTTTGCTTTTTCCATAGCCAGATGGGGAAAAAAAATAAAAAAAATCACCCAAAATACTGAAAATGATGGAGAGCTGCAGACTTACATGTCCAATAGAAGAATGGTTTGTAAGCAACCCTGAGTGCTAACCTCATCACTCTTGTTCTCTGTGTTACTGCTATCATTTCAGCTCAATGCTAATGCCAAAATACTACTCTCGTTAGTACTCACACATCAACAGTGTGGCCAGCAGGAGCAGGGCAGTCCTTCTGCCCCTGTGCTCAGCACTTGTCAGGCCACACCTTGAGTGCTGTGTCCAGTTCTGGGCCCCTCAGTTCAAGAGAGATGTTGAGGTGCTGGAATGTGTCCAGAGAAGGGCAGCAAGGCTGGGGAGGGGCCTGGAGCACAGCCCTGTGAGGAGAGGCTGAGGGAGCTGGGGGTGTGCAGCCTGCAGAAGAGGAGGCTCAGGGCAGACCTCATTGCTCTCTGCAGCTACCTGAAGGGAGGTTGTAGCCAACTGGGGTTGGGCTCTGCTGCCAGGGACAGAAGGAGGGGAGGTTCAGAACCAGGGGAGGTTCAGGCTGGATGTTAGGAGGAAGTTGCTGCCAGAGAGAGTGATTGGCATTGGAATGGTCTGCCCAGGGAGGTGGTGGAGTGCCCATCCCTGGAGGTGTTGAAGAGGAGGCACTTGGTGCCATGGCTTAGTTGATTAGAAGGTGTTAGATGCTAGGTTGGGCTGGATGATCCTAGAGGTCTCTTCCAACCTGGTTCATTCAGTGATTTCCAAATGGATTTTCTCCGCTTCACTCTCTTCCCCTGATTCATTACCGTGAAAGGCTTTGACTACAAAAGCTCCATATTTTTTCTGTAGAGATATTTATTGTATTTTATTGTAATGGGAGGATAACTGAGGACATCTCTAATCGTGGGCTGCAGTGTTTCCCTCACTTCAAAGTACCTGGATTGCCATGGATCTTTGTTGGCCTGTCAAATAGCCCAGTTAATGTGAAGTGCTGCCTGTGCAAATGGAGCGCACTGCAGCATCCCCTCTAGACCATCCCAGTGCCTGACTGCAGATGGGACAGCACAATTACTGACTGATGAGAAACTGCCTACACTTGAGATTTGTTTAGCTGACAGTCATTGGCCTCAGTTTGCAGGTCCAAGCTTGCTCTTCTTCATAGAATCATAGAATTATAGAGTGGTAAGGTTGGAAGGGACCTCAAAGCTCAGCCAGTTCCAACCCCCTGCCATAGACAGGAACACCTCCCACTAGTACAGGTCACTCAAGGCCTCATCCAACCTGGCCTTGAACACCTCCAGGGAGGGAGCAGCCACAACCTCCCTGGGCAACCTGTGCCAGTGTCTCACCACCCTCACTGCAAACAACTTCCTCCTAACATCCACTTTCAATCTCCCCTCTGCCACTTCAAACCCATTGCCCCTTGTCCTGGCATTACAAGACCTTGTCAATAGTCCCTCCCCAGACTTCCTGTACGCCCCCTTCAGATCCTGCAAGGCCACTCCAAGGTGTCCTGGAAGCCTTCTCTTCTCCAAGATGCAGAGCCCCAACTCTCTCAGCCTGTCCTCACAGCAGAGCTGCTGCAGCCCTCTCAGCATCTTGGTGACCTCCTCTGCACTGGCTCCAACACTTCCATGTCCTTCCTGTGCTGGGGGCTCCAGAACTGCACACAGGCCTGCAGGTGGGGTGTGAGGAGAGCAGAGCAAAGGGGCAGAATGCCCTCCCTTGCCCTGCTGCCCACACTGCTCTTGCTGCAGCCCAGCACACAGTTGCTGTCTGGGCTGCACTCACACTGCAGCCTCACCTTGAGCTTTTCATCACCCCAGACCCCCAGGGCCTGTTCCTCAGGGCTGCTCTCAGCCATTCCCCACCCAATGTGGAGCTGTGCTTGGGATTGTGCCCAGGTGCAGGACCTTACACTTGGGCTTGTTGAATGTCATGAGGTTGGCCTGGGCCCTGCTGTTCTCTTCATTAGGTTCATTAGTCCTGCCTCCCATTACAAAAGGGATGAATTTAAGTCTTCAGCTGGGTTCTGTAGCTGTGTGAGGAGAGGGAGCAGCAATGTGAAGGTGCAGTGAACCCATCTGGCCAGGCAGCACAATCCAATTTCATTGCTCCTTTGCCAGGAATGTTAAGTCACTTCCTGGGAATGCAGCTCACTGGGAACATATGGAACTCGTTGGGAGGAGGTCTCCAGTGCATGCAGAACTGTGGAGGAGATGAGAGCATTTTCCCAAAGCACCAATCCTGTTTCCCCAATGGGCAGCATGTGGATCTGGATTAACAGAAACTAAACCAAGAGCAGGACCTGCTGAGATCTTGACCAAGCTTTGCTCTTAGGTTCATTTAATTTTTCAAGAAATGCTATCTTCAGTTAGAATTTTTTCTCCCCTGTCAGCTTTTAAGCAGCAATAGAACCTTCTGACATAGCCTTTAGCTCATTTTACATCTTGCTTCAGCAGAACTACACTCTGGTGAGAAAACAGACATCTGAAAAACCATTGTCCAAAAGGTTTATATGCCATGTAAATACCATTTTACATGTATGAAAGAAAAATATAATGCAAAAGATGTTTAAATGCATTGAAAACAAAACTGTGTTGTTTATAAATGTCCAAATCTAACAGCAATTACAGCTGAAAATGCAAACATTTCTGTTACTTGCATCCTGGGCTGCAGCAATGAAGTGTGGCCAGCAGGTCTGGAGAGGTGATGTTGCCCCTCCACTCTGCTGGGACCTCACATGGAGCAGTGTGTCCAGTCTTGGTGCCCCAGCATGAGAGAGACATGGACCTGCTAGACCAGGTATAGGGGAGGCCGCAAAGATGATCAAAGGGCTGGAGCCCCTCAGCTGTGAAGGCAGGCTGAAGGAATTGAGGTTGTTCAGCCTGGAGAGGAGAAGGGTCCAGGGAGACCTTAGAGCTGCACTTAGCTGAAGAGGACCTACAGGAAGGCTGGGGAGGGACTCTTTAGAAGGGCCTGTGGTGATAGGATGAGAGGCAGTGGTTTGAAATCAGAGGAGGTTTAGGTCGGATGGCAGGAACAAGTTCTTTGCCATGGGGTGGGGGAACACTACAGCAGGTTGCCCAGGTGGCTGATGAAGGCCCCAGCACTGGAGACACTGAAGGTCAGGCTTGCTGGGACTCTAGGCAAGCTGATCTAGTTAAAGATGGCCCTGCTGGCTGCAGGGGGTGACTAAAGTGCCTTTTGAGGATCCCTTCCAACCCAGTGTGAGCTGAAGCTGTGGCATTGGTATGTTACAGACCAGGGCGCATTTGAGTCCTGACTGTGCCAAGCCAGGGACAGGACTCTGAGTTCTGCAACAGAAAGCTTTGTTGGTTTAGTCTCATCTTCAGCCACAAAGCTTTGCTCTCCACTCCTTCAGAATGTAGTAATTTCCCAGGGGTTTCTGTGGGCATGGGTTCCATGTGATTAGTTCCTCGGAATACCTCCTGAGCTCCATCTCCACCACTCTCTCCTAGTCCTCCTTTTTTCATAGCAATTAGCTTCCTATAGCTGGTGAGGCACTCAGGTGGGAGCTGTGTGCTTCTCTCCAGAGTGCTCCACACACTCAGACCTCAGGTTTCTGTAGCTTTCCTGGATAGTCACGAAATGCACCTTAAGGTTTACTGATGTCCCCCAGTATTCTGTTGTAATGCTGGTGTAATTTCTTGTTCTCTTCCAGGCTGTGGCGGTTCTTTCAGAGAAGGAGAAGGCTGGTGAGTCAATGTTTCCTCCTTTGCTGCTCTCTGTGCCTTGGCCTTGTGGAATACAGTGTGACTGAGCTGAGGAAAGGCAGCTGCAGCTGGGGGGCTGGATGTGTAGGATTGCAGCTCTGGCAGATGCCTGGGTGGAGGTTATTCAGTGCTCCCCGAAGAGGCTGTCTCCGTTGGGCACTGAGCAAGGTGTTGGAAGGTAGCTGCTGGCCTCCCAGCTGCCCTTTACGTGCCTGTCCTCCTCTGGCTGCTGATGTGGTAGAGTCTGGTTTGGGGTTTGCTGTCCTGATGACCAAGCATGGGTGCCAGGGGGCTTGTCCAAATGGTGGCGTTTGGTGACAGAGCTGTGCTGTCTGAGCATGGCAGAGAGTTTGTGTTCTGCAGTCTTTCCCTGGAGGTGATCAGGTTCCTTTTGTCTGAGTGATTTCAGAATATGGAAAGGTTTTTCTGGGCTTGTCTGCTGTGTGTCCTCCAAACACTATATGTGCTCAAGGGGTAGTGTGTGGAACCTGCCAGTGCTTGCCTGCGAGGCAGTGTCAGCCTAGTGACACACCTGGTCCTCCTGCCCACCTGGGCACACTGTTCCTGAGCCAGGCCAGGATGCCATTGGCTCTCCTGCCCATCTGGGCACAGTGCTCCCCTCATCTTCAGCTCCTGTCTCCCAGCACCCCCAGGTCCCTCTCTGCCTGGCTGCTCTCCAGCCACTCTGTGCCCAGGCTGTAGCACTGCTTGGGGTTGTTGTGGCCAAAGTGTAGAACCCTGCACTCAACCTTGTTCAATCTCATCCCATTGGCCTCTGCCCACCCATCCAGCCTGCCCAGGTCCCTCTGCAGGGCTCTCCTACCCTCCAGCAGCTCCATAGCTGCTGCTGACTTGGTGTCATCTGCACACTTACTGATGCTGGGTTCAATCCCCTGGTCCAGATCATCAATAAAGACATTGAACAGGACTGTGCCTGGCACTGGTCCCTGGGGCACACCACCAGTGCCAGCTGCCAGCTGGATTTGTGTCTGCTTGAGTTGCTATCCTGGTCTGGACTATTTCTTGTCTTTTGCTTGTGAAGAGAGAGCAGTAGGGTTAAAAAGCAAGGGTTTGAGAGACAAGCCAGAGTGCTGAGCAGCTCTCTCAAAGCTATGGAGCTGATTGCAGCTTTAGCTGTTGTCACTAATAAAGTCTTCCTAAAGTGTGACTTATATTTAGTGAGCATTCGCAGTGTAGATTTCACAGGTGCTGCTATTTGGTATTTCTTTTTCTGAAGCACTTTGTATTTGGGCACATCACAGTAATTATGTCCCGACATGCAAACTGGATATAACTGAGCCTGCTGATTGCAGCTCATTTCAGATCCTTTGTCCAGGCAGCCATGTACTTCTTGGGCTTTTTTTAACATCCTTGTAGGGTTTTTTTGCCTCTTCAGCATTTATGTACCATACAAGATTTAAAAAACCCCAAACCTGAGAAGCCATTCAAAAATCTTCAGGGCAGAGAGATGTGATGACTCCAGTTTGGTACCAAAGCAGTAGTGCTGCAGTAATCTTATGTCATTGGGGGAGGGGGAGAGAAAACCAAACTCCAAGCTCTCTGCTTCAGTAGGGAAACCTCCTGTCCTGTCAGTGCTGATGATATGAAATAGATGTGGTTTACTCTTGTAAGCTCTACCTGTACAGGGAAATCTGTCTCTGGCTCCCTTCCTCCTGCCCAGACATTAGTGCTGTGGGGTTTTGTAGCCAGTATCATGTTCACTGTTAGAAATACTCAGTGGAGCAGCAGCCTGCTGCCATTCCCATGGCCATGAGCCCCAGCCTGACTGCCAGTGGAAGTGCAGTTGTCCTCCAGTCAGCTTTGGCTGTGGTTTAACTCTGCAGCTCAGGCTGTCATGAGATGATGATGGTTGTTGGGAAATACTAAGCATGCACTGGGGAGGTGATGGTTTACACCAGGAGTACTGACTGCAGTCACCTGCTTCTAGGGCTAGTTAGTCCAATTCCTTTCAAGTGCACTGGATCTCTATGGAGATGTTTGGGTCTCATCTTTTGCAGTTTGGCTGCTGCTGTGTGCTCAGTGCTGCCCACACTTCATTGGCTAACACACTGCACAGGGCTCATTGTCGAGGAAGCTAGGGAAGCCTTCAAAAAGCATGCAGCATGTTTGCATGCCTGCTGGAAGAGCCCAGCATGGATACACAGCTTGGGGGTTGTTTGGAAATCACAGTGTCACAGAATGTCAGAGGCTGGAAGGGACCTCCAAAGCTCAGCCAGTCCAACCTCCCTGCCAGGGCAGCATCTCCTAGAGCTGATCACACAGGAACACATCCAGGTGGGGTTTGAATATCTCCAGAGAGGGAGACTCCACAACCCCCCTGGGCAGACTGTGCCAGGGCTCTGGCACCCTCACAGGTCAAAAATTCCTCCTCAGGTTCACATGGAACCTCCTGTGCCTCAGCTGCCACCCAGTGCCCCTTGTGCTGTCCCTGGGCATCACCCAGCAGAGCCTGGCTCCAGCCTCCTGGCACTGACCCTTTGCATATTGATCCCCATTGCTGAGGTCACCTCTCAGGCTCCTCCTCTCCCAGCAGCACAGCCCCAGCTCCCTCAGGCTCTCCTCCTACCAGAGCTGTTCCATTCCGTTCAGCGTCTCTGTGGCTCTTTCGAGGGTGCATTGTTACAAACAAGCTGAAGCACATTGCCAAGTATTACAGAAAGAAAAGGAATTGTTTGGTTTACTGCTGGCAGTGCTGATAATAGATAAGCAAAGAGACATTGTATTAAAATTGGATTTGAAATGCACTCACTCAGACATCTTTTCTGAGAGTTTGAAGGGAGAGCTTCTTGTAGCTCCCTCTTTCCTGCTTAGTACTGTGTAGTTTCATGTGGCACTGCAAGAAGTCCAAGAAGGGCTCTTACTTCACTACTTCTGGTTTAGAATTGCCATAAACACCAAAAAAAACCCCACGTTTTTACAGGACTTTCTATTCTGTGCCCTCCAGATGCTTTGGTACTTTCAAATGCTTTCCTTAGGGGTAGCCACCAGACATTTAGTGCCTTAAGTGGACCAAGCTGCTTAATCATCTTAGAAACTGACAAACTGCTGCTTGTGTTTGGTGCAGTTATTAATCTCTGGAATGAAATCTTTTCTCAGCTTTATGTATTTTCCAAGACACAGTAAATTTTTGGCTACATCACATCATACAGACTTTCAGATGGAGTACCTCATTGCAAGGCAGCACTTCTGACAGGCCCAGCCAGCAAGCCAGCACACAGGTGCTATTTTTAGATGCAGGGCAAAGCCCAGCACCACCTGAAAACATTGCTGCTTTTGTCACTTAATGACTCCAGCGCTGCAAAACCCCTGAATTTTTTAAATTATTACTATGTTTACAGTGGAAAGTACAGTAAAAGCTGCAGTTGCAGAGTCCCTTTGGCAGGGGTCTGTAAATAAGCAGAGCATGGAGCAGGCTGGCAGCGGTGCGCAACTGAGTCCTTCAGTCTGTGTGAACTGGGGCACTGCAAGCCATGTGCTGCAGCATGGGCTGTGCCCCAGGGACCTGCTTGCAAGTCTCTACCTGACATCTCTGGCAATGGTGGCAGATAATAAACCTCTCCAAAGAAACCCTATGGAGGTTGGATTTAAGATGGGGCAACAAGCAGCCAGGGAAATGCTGGCTCAAGCCAAGAGGTGACTCAGGGCTGGGACCATTGGCACCCACCTCAGGACTGCAGGCCAGCAACCTGTGTGTGTCTCTCCAGAGTGTGATGGTTTGAGCTAATTGGAATATTTTAATAGAGGAAAAATTGTACTATAGGCTGTGAAGGAAAACAGTGGTGATGTCTACTTCACTCAGAGGTTTGCTGCGATGTTTAGGTATAAGGAAACCATAACAAAGAAGATAAGAGTCTCTCGAGCTGGCAGTCTGGGTCACGAGGGACTTACTTGCTTACTGGGCTTGCTGGCTGCTTGGGTCTTGGGATAGCAGCTCTGGCTTCTCCTCTCTGTTGAATAACTTCACTAACCACTTTTCTTCTAATCCTCCCCAGCCGATCCTCCTTGCGCGTAAGCCAAACCTTGGGGTAAGGTGTGGGAGTGGGGAGAAGGTGGAAGGGTGGTTGGGAGCCCCTCCTGGGGTCTCTGATTTCTGGGAGGGGAGTTGTGTGTCTGTATTACCTTAAACTTGTATATTT
>VWYK01031144.1:0-16113 GCA_013399775.1 Semnornis frantzii | reverse complement strand
CACATGTAGAGACAAATTTCTGCTTTAGAAATAATCTTCCATTGTTCATGTGGTATTTTTAAGTTTTGCATTTTCAATTTCCATAACATGTTGAATAGAAAATACACTTCTGGGTGTAGTCTATTTAAAAGTCTATAATAACATTTAAATGTTAGATAAACACATATTCACTGGTATTGTTACAGTTAAAGCAATGCAGAAATATCTTACCATAATCCATACAAGGATAGAAAAGGAAGAAAAATTTGGATCCTTGTGTGCTGTGCTGGGGCTATCCCCTCCTAAGCCGTCTTCCTTGTAGCTGCAAATGTATCATAGTGTTTTAACTGCTCAGTCATGCTTTTGATTTATCCTTAAGCTGAGTTGACTGTGAGGTGTTTTGATGGCTTTGTCATGCTAAGTCAAGGATGAAAGTAGTTGTTATATTTGTGTATGTATATTTAGACACAGTATTTTGGGTACTGTGAAGTATGGTGTAGATTAGTTTGTAGAGTGGTTGTGGCAGCATGAAAAAGATGCATGAGGAAGTAGCTGTAGAACAGAGAGTACCAAAGGCTTTGTCTGCAATTCATTATCTGGGTGATTTCTCTGTGCAGCCACAGCTTTCTTTTACTTTCAAGCATTTTCCAAGACATACAGTGACCTATCTACTCACAGATAACTTGTTAAATTTGTCTTCCTACAGCAAGGAGTGACTTTTGTCTACGAGTCTTTTTTGTTTTGGCAGCTTCTTATTTAACTTAAAATTGCACATGAGTTACTGGGCAGCAGTAAGTAAGTTCTCCACATGCATTGTTAATAGTTTGTTCTTGCAAGACTCTTGTGTTTGTGAGGACTCTGTCTCCTTTCCCCTCCCCCTGCCTCCCCGAGGGGCGTGATATCCAGGAACATGTTGTCCTTGCTCATTTCAACACAGGATGGGCCAAAGAACAGTTTATTTATTTACTTATTTTAGTCTGCCTTTGCTTGATTTGTGGTGGCCAGTTCCCATGTGGCTTTTGTAGTAAGAAATTGCTTGGTTTGTATTGCTTCCTTTGTGACGGAGTTGGTTGAATGACTCAAACCTTAGTAGCACATAATTTTTAATTATTAAGCAGTTTTCCTCTGGAAGTGAAGGGTTGTGTGATAGCGCTGGGCCTGTGTGAGTGTCTGATTGCACATTAGTTCTTTTGCCCACTTTGGCCTTGCTGTTGGTCTTGCTAAATTGAGTAGAAATGTAGATGTTCCAGAGATAAGTTTTTGCAAGTTTAATGGAAACAGCCTAGTAGAAGGCAGAGATGTAACCACTGGTTTTGGAAAAGTTGCAGCTTGCCTTCCCAGATTTTAGCAGATGAAACAATCCACATGGTCAAGGTCTTGTCTAAATACTGTTCCCATCAACAGAAATGGCTGTAGAGACCCTTGCATTTTTTATAGCAAAGTCACTTGACCATAATATCCAGTGGAGATATTATGGTCTCCTGTGGATCTCACAGGAGAACTGGCATCATTAATCCTGCTGCTCACAGAATTGCTGGTTTGCAAAATCTGAATTAGAGAGGCAGGTTTGAAGTTTAGTAAATACTCTAGCACTCTTCTAGTCATGCCTTCATCAGGCATTTGATGTTATGCAGATATTTGTAAAAGGAAATAGGATAAATCTGTAAAAGCTGAAGCCTAGGCTGTCTAGTATCAGGAGAAAACAGACAGGCAAAAACTGACAGAGGAACCAGATGCTGCCAAACTAAAGTATGGCAGTTTTGTCAAACACAGTTTACTTACTTCTTTGAAACTATAGATGATTTAATGAAGAAAACTCAAAAGTAGATACCACCTTTGGATGATATGGTCATTAGTATGGTTTTCATTTGAGCTAATCTCATGTTAATACTATTCAGCCCTTTGATTCATACTCTGGAAGTAATTGTAAATCATTCCTGATAAAATCTCTGGACTATCAGAGGGGTAAATAACA
This sequence comes from Semnornis frantzii, assembly GCA_013399775.1. Taxonomy (NCBI): domain Eukaryota; kingdom Metazoa; phylum Chordata; class Aves; order Piciformes; family Ramphastidae; genus Semnornis; species Semnornis frantzii. The sequence goes on along the minus strand of VWYK01031144.1, from coordinate 14,159 downwards.
ATATGGTAGAGCAGTACAGAGGGTCTCAGCAGGCCAAACTGTTGGTTGCATTTTGCGTTCAGTGGCAGAGTTTAGAAGCCCCAAAATGCATAACAGTCATGGATAGCTGTCTGCTGGAGAGAGTCGTGACTGGGGAAGATCCAGAGCTGAAGGCAGTGAAGAGGAGTGTGTGCGGTGATGCGGCAGACATACCGATGACACATATGGTGCTCTGAGCAGTGCTGCCCCATGCTTTTGGTCGGGACTCAGATACTCGATGTAGTTATGTCCTTAGTTATTTGAAAAGCCCATCAGAAATGTTGGTGAGAGTTCAGAACACAGCTGCAAAATGACTCAAACCAGAAAAGTATCTTGCAATAGAATATCTGAAGAACTCAAATCTGTTAAATTTACAAAGGGTAAAATTTGCTTAAAGTGTGTGTTCCTGCTTGGTGAATGCCAATTGGTGAAGAGCTCTATAATCTTCCACATAAAACCATAATGAGAGTTAGTGGCTAGAAGCCAGTCAAATTTGTCTTATTTCAAATTTAAATATGTTTCTAACAATGGAGTGATTAACTATGAAAATAGACTGTCAGTGGAGCATGTTTTCTGATGCATATCACCTCTTATTTAAAAACATCAACACATGCAGCTTAGCTCAGTACAGTTACAAGGTTAATTAGAGATGTAACTGGCTGAAATATAAAGAACTGTTTGAGGAGAGCCAGAGGGGATGATCTGATGGTTCCTTCTGGCCACGAATGGGTGAATAAGTCCGTTAAATATGGTTGCTTTTGTTGTCTGGAAGAGAGCACTCTCCATTTTGAGAGAAGATGATTCTGATCAGTAGATTCCAGATTTTTCTAGATTTTTTTGCATTTTCGAGTGTTGCATCTTACAGGTGCTGTGATTTGAATGGATCTGAAAATGCTAGAGTCTCTGCCATAAACAAATACCCAAACAGTGTTTTTCAAGAGTCACCATAAGTAAGTGCTCAGGCGGAAGAAGGGACAGAACGATTGTTAATCACCATTTAAACTCTAGTCACCCAGTCTCAGTAAGTGATACTGTTGCACTGACAAAGGTTCAGACAGTGGCTATCCTCTTTTCAGAAAGATCTGGGTTTTTCCCTGAATGCTGTTTAAATGGTCTAATTTTTTAGACCATCTCTTGTTCTTTTCCTGGATTACACTGATTTATTACTTTCTTGCTTCTACTTATCATTGGAAATGTGGCTTTACAAAGGTTCTCACAGTTTGATGTCCTCATCCCAACGTGCTCTGATCAGGTGGAAACTTAACTGCTTCAGGTTTACAAACCCATTTTGCTACTTACTTTACATTGCAGCACACTAGTGTAAGCTTACTTATATTAATACATGGAATTTAATCATTTTTCTGGTTTGTTTGACATAACACTAGTGAATTCCAAGTAGATTTCCTTACCTCACAGTGAACTGTAGCCTAACCTAGATGCCAGCATATTATTGCTTTATATTTTATAACTTGTCTGTATTGAGTCTGGTAACTGACTTTCAAAAGATCTGGCAGTTCTTTTTTTCTGCTCTATTATTTAGCAACCTGCCTAAGCATGAATGAAGGTCATGGAAAACTGTCTGTGATAGTAATGCCCCATTTTTCTATATAACTTCTAGAAAGTTTACTAAGTAAGCTTTTTTCCTACTTCTATTAGAAACTGGGATTTCGGTTTTGAGCCTCTCATGCATTACTAGGAAATAGATCTGGCACATTCAATGATTTCTTTGGTTTAGGGTTGGTTTTATTCCTTTTTTCTATAATTCTAAGAATATATTTTTTAAAAATAAAATTGTAATTTAAAAAATAAATGCTAAAGTACCATTCCATTTTCACATTGGTATAAGCAATTTACTATAATACTGTCTTAATCTTTTCTTCCCTTTAGAGCACTAAATGTAAGTCTGTATATGTACAGCAGCTTCTGTGGATTGAAAAGCCTTTCCCACACTGTATATGTAGTTTGTAGCACCTCATGTTGCACAGCCAAGGGAATAAGTGGTTATTTTCTTAAATGCTTTTAAGAAGTGCACCTAATTACAGCTGGAAATAAATAGGCAATGTCTGTGAACGATTGGAAGACTTCAGTAGGTTAGGCTTATAAAGCAATGCCGACCCTGTCTGTAAACCTCAAGACTTCTGCATAGAACTAAACAGATCTGTGTATATTGACCTCCATCAATGGTAAAAACATTTCACTACCACAGCCCACCCCGATTCCTGCTATTGTTGAGGATACACATTTCAATGTTTGCAGAAAGCAGAAACGTAGTAACTGGGAATTCAAAGAAGCTTAATTAGGATTGGAAAGGGGAAAAAAAAACACACAAATTTTTTTTTTGCATTCTCCCTTGCATCTTGTTTTAAAATAACTCTGGTACCATGGTTACAAGACTAGTCACAGCGCTGTTTCTCCTGGAGATTTCATGTTGTGCATCCCCATATGTTCTTGGAATATGAATTCCTCTCTTTGCTGACTCCCACCTGCCTTGGATTGTGATCCCAGGCATGTCCACTACCATTGCTCTGGCAGATCCAATGAGCACTGACCATTGCCAAAGCTTTGCTGCCGGATTTTTTCTCCCAGCCTGTGATTTGTATGGAATAAATAATATATTTTTATGGAATATGGAAGATGAGGAAGGCCGATGTATGAAACAGAAAGGAATGACTGATCTGCACCCAAGTTAAATTTGTATTTTTCTAGATTCAGCATTACTCTTCCATGGGTTTATTCAGTTTGAGTTGGAGGGAACAGATTGCAACAGTTTTTCTTGTCTCTAGGAGTCTTTGCATGTAGTTATCCTTTTCCACTACTGTGCTTCAGATAGCTCTTCTCTGACTTAACCCTCTGATGGAAAGGTTTTGTGTATGCATTTTGGTAATTATTTATTAACAAAACAAACAAAAGGCCACCACACACCAAAAAAACCCCAAACCAACAACAAAAACCTGGCCACAAAATAACCCACCACCGCAAACTGCAATAAAATTCCTTGGCCTGGATACTCAGTTCTGTGAAAGGAGCTGAGGAATCCTGTGCAAACCTGACCATTGTCTTTGAAGGGATACTTCTTATCTAGCCTATTGTTCTGGCTTTCCTGTCTAAATTCTTTAATGGGTGTTTTACAGCCTCTTTTGATTTAACTCTCTATATTCAGGCAAACAACAGTACAAAATTGAGTAGAGAAACTGCACACAGAACTAAGCAGTCTTTTCACCTAAAGATGTCTTCCAAACTTATCTTTAAAGAAAAATGTAAAAACAACCCTCCTCCAATATTGGTATAAAAGGAATAAGAAGAACTTGGTGGAACCATCAGGGACTGATAGCACAGCCGCATGTATGTTTTCCTCTGATGCTACTCTTTTAAATTTTAGTTTTCCATTTGTACTTTAGTTAACAGTATTTATCCTCTTGAAAAAAACAGGTTATATCAGAGGGTGAACAATGTGTTTCAACTTAAGGGAAATACTTTTAACAAATATATATTCCTTCTTCACCACAGTGCCATAGAGGTCTGGATTACATGTGACTGCTGAGGCTGGTTGCAGTGCTTTTTTTTTTTTCCAAGACAGTACTACTGCTTGTCTTCTGAGAGGATAAGTTTGTCTGCTGTCTGCCAAGAACACCAAATACCAACGTTCTACTAGTTACTATATTAGGCTGAGTCATGATAACTGTAAACTCTGTGTATTTTTATGCCATGAAGAGTAATAATTTGCTACAGTGCCCTTTAAAGCAAGATACGGAGGCGATCTGCAGACTAAATGTTGTTATAAGGCTGCCTCTAATGAAAAGAGAGCTGCCACCTTAACTACGGATGACAGGTGTTTCTGTTAGCTTTCTCATTTTAGTCATATCAAAAAGAGTTAATTATTTTTCCCTCCTTTTCTAAGGTTTGTGTGGATTAGGGTTTTTCTTACTCATCAGCTTAAGCCCTGCATTGCTGTCTGAGCTGTCGGCTCTGGGAAGTTGATGAGCCAGAAGCTAGAGCACCAACGTGTGTGGCAGCTACTGTGCTCTAACCCAGTGCTTTGTGGAGGCCTGGTGCTTTCATGCAAGATAATGTCCTCCCCTCCTTGATTCCTCACAATTAACCTCCTGTGTGAATACTTCCCAAAGGTATTAGTATAAGTTATCTAGTGTGCTGTGAGCATGCACCTTAATTTGCATCACAAGAAACTGCTTGTTCTCCAGTTATCCTGGGAAGTTCCCCCCAAGAAATGTAAAACTTAAGTTAAATTCTCATTTGGTACATAAAAACAAAAATTGCAGTATTTGTGTTGGGAGCTCTATGCCAAGGCTACAAAACATTCCTTGTTCTGTAATGTGTGCTGAGAAAAGGTGGAAAAAACCCAATAGCCCAGAATGTCTGTGCTGAATTTGGTGAATCTCTTGAAGAGGTTTCATTAACATTTCATTGTTTTCATAATGTTGATGCAGGGTGGACAGATTTTCACACAAATAGGGCACAACATACTGTCATGCTGACCTGTGAGAGTCCTACAGTTCTGGCTCCTGGCCCTTCCTGGCAAGTGTCAGCCACACTGAGCACATTTTGCTTCTTCATTTAATTTAATTTTTCCCTCTCCTGCTGTATCTCGCAGACCTTGCAAGTACTGAAATGGCTGTAAATACTTAATACTATGAATCTGAAAGCAACTAGTCCTCCCTTTAGGAGTATTTGTGGTTTGGGTTGGTTTGAAAAGATGCAGAGAATGATTCTCCCCTCCCCAAGAGTTCCAATAGCTGTTTGCATCTACAGTTTCACATCGTACTGTGCATCATGGTTTACGTCAGCTCTTTTAAGTGTAAGAGGACTGTACTGTGCAGTTAATTTGGAGTATTCCTTAGAGAAAACACGTAAGACTTTTTTCCCATTTAATTTCTTTTCCTTTCACTCACAGCATTAGCATGAGAAATAAGCAGTTTTTGGATATCTTTGTTTGCTGATAGATGTTTGTGTGAAACCATAGCACAAATCTATTGCAATTGCTACACTGATTATACTAACTCTTGTTTAAATGTATTTTTGATCTTCTAGCCATATCAAGTCACCCAATACACCTGTGGCCTTCAGTCATGACAAACTTCCTGAATAACAAATTAGACAGAACTAAATGCCAGGAAAGTGATTTGGGGTTTGGTGTGGTTGGTTGGTTTTGTTTGGGTTTGTTTGTTTGTTTTTGGTATATATATATGAACAATTTGCCGGTAAGATCTGTTCAGCATATTGAAACAAATTCATAACCAAAAGACCATGCAACTTGGAATTAGAACTGGTCCCATCACTAATGTGCTTTGTGAACATGATTACAGTGAAACATTTTTATGCTCTGCTTGTCATTATCATTTGGAGATGCATTAAATGCAGTTGTGTCTCTCACTGCTTCAGGTTGGTGGAACAAAAGCTGGAGTTGTGCGTTTCTTAGGAGAAACTGACTTTGCTAAAGGAGAATGGTGTGGAGTAGAACTGGATGAACCACTAGGAAAGAATGATGGAGCTGTGGCTGGAACAAGGTTGGTTTATAATTAGTAACCACCTTAAAGATTTTTGCATCTTTATATTGTTTTGGTTTTTAATATCTTAGATGAAATTTTCTCTCAAGAGAAGTAGTTAGACTGTAAACCTAACTCTCTGGTGCTGGTGGTGGGGGATCATTAGACACCGATTTGAATTTTGTGACGCCTACACATCTCTGAGAGTCTACATCAACTACACATTCACTGGATTCATTGATCTCTTCCACTCCTATGTGAGTTTTATTCATAGGCTGAGAATAGAAAACACAATTTCCTGATTTTTAACGTCTGTATAGTTTCTCAGCTTGAAATGAATGCTCAGTTCAGAAAATATCTCTGGATATCTAGTAGCTGAAGTTACAGGAAATCTTTCTGCATCACAGGAGTAGAAAGCTCTTATACCAATAGTTGTCTCATTGTAAACATTGGGAGCACTATAGTTGGGTTCTGCCTACATATTAGCAAAGATACCTGTTCTGTACCATCAACATACATACCTGTATAGGTAAGCATGTACTAAAATATACACCAGCTTAATTTAATTAAAATTTAATTTTTCTTTTTATTCTGTGCTATCACATTTGTTGTTGGCAGCTCAGAGGAATGTATTAAAGAGGAAAGATGGCACTGTTAGCCTTTGGATCTGAATGGAATTTTTAGGGAACAGAGCTCTCTAGCTCAAGAGCTTGAATTTCTGAAGTCTGATGTAATCCTGCTGTTCAGCCTCTCAAAGTCCCCTTTCCAAATCTAGTGTTTAAAAAAAAACATAAATGCAAGGCTAGATTGTCACCAGCTGTTACCCTCCCCTTTAATACTTACAGGCTATTGATCTAGAATTCTTTGTGAAGCAGACCTTGTAGCTGAGAAGGCAGAAGTTGATTTAGCACCCTCATCTGTCTGCTCTGCTCTTTTGAAGGTATTTTCAGTGTCAGCCCAAATATGGTTTGTTTGCCCCGGTGCACAAGGTCACGAAGATTGGATTCCCCTCAACCACCCCAGCAAAGGCAAAGACGACCGTGCGCAAAGTGATCGCAACTCCCACAGCCCTCAAACGGAGCCCAAGTGCATCTTCCCTGAGCTCTCTCAGTTCTGTGGCATCTTCAGTAAGCAGCAAGCCAAGCCGTACAGGACTAGTAAGCTTCTTTTTCTATTGCATGCTTTACCTTCTCAAATGGGAGTCCACATGGCACTTGCCTGTGGTCTACTTCCATAAATTGAGAATAGAACAGATCTTGGGTGGAGCATGATGTGCATTTAATTGTGCTCTCTTTTTCACCCAAAGCATGCATGAAGGAAGGAAATCTTAGCTAGCCCTGAAGAGTAGCTGAATCCTTGAGTATTTAAACTTACACAGTTAATACAGGCTAACTGAGTTGTTGCAATAAGAAAGGGGCTTGCGATGCCAACAAACTGAAAAGGCATCAATGTTCTCTGCCTAAAATCTTCATTTTGTTCATTTTTTCTGGCACTACCTCTGTCATGCAGGGTTTGCACTTGAGGGTCTACTATGTGCTTCCATAGATCAGACTGGTTTTATTTAAGCAGGAAGCTTCAAACGTTTTAAAATGTAAAAAAGTTTTCTTTTATTATTAGACATGAGTCAGCTGAGAAATGCAGAAGTAGAAATTGTCAAGTCTTTGCTGACAAGAAGCCTCTTTCTTTTCTTTTAGATTTGGTTTTAATCCTATGAATTCATAAAGGCTAAATGTTGCAAAGTACAGTGGCTCAGGTGAATCCTAACGTAGCACTAATTCTGCCTAATACACTTACTCTGGATTCTTTTAAGTTGCTCTGTTACATAAATGTCCTAATCTTGGGTTGCAGCAGCAAAATGGAAGTCTTCTGGGAAAGCTGAATTTTAAATAGTCTCTCATTCCAAGCAATTAAAAGCACAAATAGAATTGGGTTTTTCCAGTCATCCTAGATTTTTCTTTTTCTTCTTTCCAAAGCAAAGTACATAAATATATCTCCTTAGAAAGAGATCACTCCCACTGATCTGGAGCTGGTTAGCTGGCACACTGTCCCACTGACCAGCAGGTGCAGAACAAGAGGTGACTTACTGTAGCACTTCACACTGAAGTGGATTACAAGTGAACAGAGGTCAACAGTTGGTCAGGGCAACAGGGTTAATACCTTGTCACAAAAAGCATAGGGGATTTTTATTTGGCATAAACAGTAGTACTTTAGTCCTTAATCCTTTCTGGAACTTACACTTACAGCTCCAGAGTGCCCTCTAGTCTGAAATCGGTGCACTAACAGCTTCAGGTTCAGGGCAGACTGCACGGGCTCATGGTGAAGCACTATTATGGACCTCTACACGTAATTCTGGATGCTCTGATGCTCTATGCAGCAAGAGAGTAGGCTATAAATGTCTACAATATATATGCTCTTCCCTGGGGCTTCTCTATGTTTTGGGCCATAAAATACAAAGCTTCTGTAATCCATTATTTCTGGAATTAAAATTCCAGCTTTCTTCCAACCTTTTCTCTTAGGTTGCCATCCAATTAAAACTTAATTCTGTAACACTTTTCCCTTTAAATTTAAGCTGCTGAAGAAACAGGATTTCTGAAATCAGTTTTGCCATGGCAGACTTTTCTTGCTTCCGATTTCTAGGAAAATTCAAACTTGTCTGAAATTCGTAGGTGCCTACATAGTCTTCTCAGTTTTTCAGGGTTCTTGATGTTTTGTTCTTCCTGTGTAAGAACAGCAACTGTCAAAATAGGTGATATAGTGATTTAAGAGGGCCCGTCTGATGCAATTTGTATTTATTGCCAAGTCTGAAGGAAGTTGGTGCTTCTCGGAGATCTTTCAGGTTGGTTTTGGAATCTGGAATTAAGTCAAGTTTGATTCAGTAGCTGGATTTGTTAAAAGCAATGCATTCTGGAATTAGATACCTTCTAGAAACTGAGAGGATCTGAAGCAGCTAAGGATCAAAGTGAAAGATGGTTTATTCTGCCTTGGACCTTTCCAGTCACTTGGCACAGCATTTGCAGTGGGTCGTAGATAGATCATTCAAGGCTGGGAGTAGGCAAGTTGGAGAGACTGTGTAGTACTAAAAGAAGGGGAAGTGGTTTTATGTGATAACAGGAGAATATGTCTGTGTTCTGCTTTCTGTTGGGGATGTTGCCCAGTGCCAGCTTTCCAAGCTGTAAGTGGCATCTATTCTTGAACATTTTTGATCTCTGAAAAGATCAGGAAAGAAATACACTCCTGTTCTTTGGCAATACTGGTAGACAGAGCTAACGGTTAACGTAACGGAAGAGCAAGCTTTACTGTTGGGTTTTGTTTTAAATGAGGCTTTAATTGAGATTCTCATTTAATACTTAGACAAGTTTCTGAACTGTCAAGCTTCTTATAAAGTGGATTTTTTTGTTCAGTTTTTACAACTCTTACTATATTTCAGTTTGTTTTCATCCCCTTTTAGCTCAAAAACTGCTGGAGAAGTAGAAACCAGGGCCGCACCGAATTTTCACTGACCCTGATGCCATTCAGTGAAGCACAGCTCATGCAAGGTTAAGGAAAATCCTAAGGATCCTTTTAGCTGTAGTTCTCCGTGTTGATTAATTCTTACCTATACTTTTGTAAGTTTAATCTTTCAGATTGTTCTTTTTCAAAAATAATTCCATTCCAAGTGATAGAACCATGTTTTAATCAGATGCCAATTGTTCTTCACAAGGCTTTAGCTGTAAGGCTGACTCTTTAAGGTCAAGATAAATGCTTTTTTCCTGGATGCTCTATTGCCATACATAGTAAAGGTGCCAAATTCTAGTGGAAGTTCCAAAAGCTTTGGAATGAGCATTTGAAAATGCTGATGACCCAAGATGAAGACTTGGTAACTAGAAGCACAATATTTTTAACATGCTAAAAGGCTACCTTTTTTTTAATGCAAAAAACTGCTTAGAAATATGAGTTACCCTTTGTGTGAGTCTGCTGAGCACACCTTCCAGTGAGACTTTTTTGTTTTCACTGCAACCCTTCTGTTTCCTACACACTACCTGCTGATTGCTACAAAGCAGTTTTGCTACATATCTATGGCCATTGTCAAATTCTAGAATAAAGATGAAGTAATTTAAATGTAAAAAGAGAAGGTACAGTAGGTCACAGAAAGCATTTGCTTTACTAACCCAATGTTTGTAGAACCTGGATATATCCCTTGTTTTCACTTAGTACAGAATGGTTATTAATGTATTTACTTTGTGAAGTTGACAGAAACATCCTCCCGCTACGCAAGAAAAATTTCTGGTACCACAGCCCTACAGGAGGCACTGAAGGAGAAACAGCAACACATTGAGCAGCTCCTGGCAGAAAGAGACCTGGAGAGGGCAGAAGTTGCAAAAGCAACCAGTCACGTAGGGGAGATAGAACAGGAATTAGCACTTGTTCGCGATGGACATGATCGGGTAAGGGTGAAGAAGTTGTTCCTAAAATAGGGGCTCTAAGACAATGGACTTAATTTCCAAAATTGGGGTTTCATATTGAAGAATGTCTGGGGGTGAGAGGTCGTGTTACAAAACTGAAGTACTCCATACCTTCTGACATCTTTCTTGTGGGATCTGTGTTTAATGAGACAGCAACTCTGTTTCATTTAACTCATTTTGGTTGAACTTCTCTACACATCTCAATAAGTGACAGTTTTATTATCATCTGCATATTTGAATAGATAACATTCCTGTGTCTTGTACTGAGTTATATATTCATAACTTGGAAAAAATACCCAAGTTTTTTTGTTTTTTTTTTTTTGTTTTTTTACTCTTCCTGGTAATTAGCATGTCCTGGAGATGGAAGCAAAAATGGACCAACTACGAGCTATGGTGGAGGCTGCTGATAGGGAGAAAGTGGAGCTTCTCAATCAGCTTGAGGAAGAGAAAAGGTAATTGAAAGCTGACTGGTTTAGTACAACTTGTTTAAAACTCAACTTTGCATTAGAAGCAAATGCCGTGAGAACTTTGAAATATGAAAAATGTCAAACAATGTGGATATGGGTAATTATTGTACAACATTATATAGCAGCTTGTTAAAATTAATTCTAAAGAAGAAAACTCCTTACATTTGGACGGAAAAAGCCTGATCTTCTTGAAACATTTTCTACCTTTTATCTGTTTCCACCTGAAAGATGAACATTTTTATAATCTCATCTCCTGGCAATGCTGCATTAGAAATTCACAGTTTAATTCTCTTGTGAATAATTTATTACTGCTAGTCGTGCTTCTACGTTGGGTCTGTTTTACAGGACAATCATCAAGTCCATTAATTTTAATGCCTTTTCTAATTGCCTTTTGTAAACACTTGAAAAAAGGAACTGAGATTATCAAATAGGTTGTTCTTGATGACCTCGAAGGTCTTTTCCAACCTGATTATTTCCCCTCCTAATCTCACAGAATAAATCTGTTAAATTGTTGGGACAGGGTTAGTAAATGAAATAATCTGATAGAATTCAGAGTGCTTTTGAAAAGTCAATCTGTTTAGAAACCTATTGTGAGTCTGCCTCGTAGGCTGCACCCCTGAAATCAATCAGATGTCAACCTCTCTGAAAAACCTCTCTAAAACAAGAAATTGGAGATGAGAAAATGCAACAGTAAACCCCAGAATTCCTTTCCAATTTTTGTTCTTTTTACGTCACTCTTAACAGTACAGTTAGGTCAGGAATTATTTGTATATTCTCTACAAAATAATGTAGTAGGGTTTTTAAATAAATAAATAAATAAGCAAACAGCTCTGCAGCTCCTCTGGTAGCCAGGCTGTGGACCTACTTTCACTGAGTGCCAGGTCAGTGGGGGGCTGTTTTACTGCAATCCTCCATGGCCTTGAGCTCACCTTCAGTGTGTTGCTAGGCAGCCTGGTAGTGTTGCTACCCGATCACTGGAGTGACATCCTGCAGCCTGGCTAATACTCTTCCTTCCTCCTAACCACTCCAGGATTTTGAAAGTTCTCTTTCATAATATGTATTCAAGTCAGTCTTAGCATTGACTTGAAGTCAAATAATTTTTAATCCTGTTTTGTAAAGCACACTGATGAGATCCACTTCCAGTAATAAGTTAACCATCCTTTTTTATTTTAGACATCCATCACTTGTAACTGCCTTTGATGCTATCATTTCTACATCTGTCACTCAAGCTGCAGACACCAACCACCTGTGTAATTCAAAGGAAAGAAGACAGACCTGTCTCTTTCTTTGCAACAACTTAGTGTTGAAAAGACCAAAGGAAGGAGGAGATGTGACCCCTTGGTCATAGGGTATACCACAGTCAGAGGAGGGAAGACAACTTTTTGGCAAATTTTAAGTCAGATATTAGCTTTTCACTTCTGTCTTCTCACTCTAAAGCTCCTGTATGGGGAAGGCAAGTCAGTGTTCTTGTTTGCTCTCCCACTCTGCATCTTGGAGTACATCTTGACACCATGTGTTTGTGCTAGAGTTTTGATGCAAGTTGATCATTGCACTTCTAGAAGGTCCACAGGTATCTTAGTTGTGTCCACTTCCTGGCTGTTTCTTAGGTGAATGCTAGAAGGTACAGAATGTGAGATCAGTGTTCATTTAGACCACCTCTTTTGAGTGCATGCAGAAATGATGATTTTAAAGTTTTCTTTTTAACTCATCAGGAAGTGCAACAAAGTGCTTTATAGAGCTACTAAAGGACTGATGCCTTTGTCAGTGGTTTTGTTTTAAAGACAGCAGCTTTCCATATCTCCAGTGCTTCCTGAGAGAGATTTCTCCTTAATGCTTCTTGCAGTTTGTTGGTACAATCAGAGTGATGTCACTGTAGTGTTGATTTCCAATGAGAAGTGAGCTTGAAAACATTTTCTTTCCAAGTTATTTGAATCTTAATGAATTGTCCCCACAGGAAAGTTGAAGATCTTCAGTTCCGTGTGGAAGAAGAATCCATTACCAAAGGAGACCTAGAGGTAAAATAGCTCCACCTTCATAAACAGGATGTACAGTAGGACATAAATGCAGTCACTTCAGATTAAGTGTACTGCTCTCTAAAAGAGAAAGGCAGAAATGATTAATAGATGGTCCAAGTGTATGGAAAACACATGGAAATGATTCCCAGTTCCTCAGTCCTTGAGCAAGTTGTCCTGGAACTACAGGACTGCACCCTTAATTCAGTCACACATTTGAGCAAAGTTTGTACTGTGGAATGACTGTAGTTGTTTAGAGTAATTTCAGTTAATTCATAAACCCCTCTACTTTTTGATACTTTCTTGTGTGTGATATTTTACTAATGTTTCTAAAATGGTTTAAAAATAACCACCAACAAAAGAACACTTCTGAAATTGCAAGTTAATATTTATGTCTTCAAAAACTAATGTTGAAGACTTATTCTATTTGTCTTCCTTAAGAAAGATTGATTAGCAAAAACGTTTTATCCTGAGAGTTATTGTACACAAAATCTAACCAGCAATTAATGTGTGCAATTTTTATCTTTCTACTACTGATGTTGGACTGAATCACAGTGTGTTATTACACAATCACAATAGGAAGTGTTTAATGAAGGATTACTCTCTATTCTCAGATATTTGAATCTTGCCAAATTATCCCAAATTTCACATTAAAAAGCAAGATACTTTTAAATTGTTGCACTCTATTGTTGTTTAGTTAAAAAAAATAAAATGGGTCTTGCACAGTGTAAAGTACAAACTTAATTAACTTGTGTTCCTGTGAACCATTTATGATCAAAGTGCTAGCCTTATGGAAGTTACTCATTTCACATGACATTTCTTTTATTTTAATCTTCCATTCATTTAAAGATACCTACTGAGGGTCTTCACAGGATGCTCCTTTAATTGTTTAGTCCATGGAAAATTTCAGGATTTTTTTTTTTTTTTTTTTGTTAAAACAGTTGATAGCCACAACAAACCATCTTAAAGGCTTTGGTTTGTCAAGCTGCATTAAATTCAAGAGTTTAAAGTGGATTCAAGACAATGTATCCTATTGTTTGTTTTGGTATGATAGTACCAAGTCTGCAGGTGAAATATTTTTGTTTGTTTGTTTTTTTTAATTCTACTGATAGCGAAAGAGGCAGATTTCGGAAGACTCAGAAAATGTAAGAGGGCACTTAAATGTGCAGAGACGTCCCATGTTAACAGATTGTGTGCAGAAAATGCTTATACTTATTCACTAACTGCATAATCTGTTATTGAGACATTGACTCTAGCATTTGTGTGCATGTTGCTTTCAGAGCAATTACAACATTTTTCCAAAGGAATGTGTGCAATGACTAAACATTGTAATCCCCATTAACAGGAGAGAGGGTGAATGTGTCATTGGAATTCTTTAGGGTTAAAAACTATGCAACTAATTGAAGAGTGTAGGAGCTTGTAGAAAATGACTGTAGGATGTAGGATTTTGGTTGCTTGCTTCACAAAATTCTGCATGCTTTCCTAGGAGCTCCTTCTGCTCTTCAATAGATGCAGTGTCCAATTAGCCGATTAATTTTTCTGAGGAAAAAAAATCGGCGTATTCCCCACCTCCTCCTATCTGTTTCTTTTTTGTGGACATGAAATGCTAAGGGGAGAGGTGATTAAAAATACCTGAAGAATTAGTATGCAGAGTTGTCTGGATTTACTGTAGCTTCATGTAGCTTCTCTTTGAATGATGTAGGAATAGTGCGTGGTACT
>VWYK01031124.1:2957-16614 GCA_013399775.1 Semnornis frantzii | reverse complement strand
GAGCTTGAGACTCTCTGTGAGAGGGAGTGAGAGAGGGTTTTATCTACTTTTGTGTTGTTGTTCTTATACATCTCAGCAAGCTTATGAGTGAAGTAGACATCACCATTGTTTGCTTTTCACAACCTATAAAGTTTTCCATTAAAATATTCCACTTAGCCTCAATGCAGCACATTGGGATAACCCGAGATGCTCATCCATGAGGGAAAGTGAAGAATCTTAAGGTCTCATATTGGCAGCTTTGGTTCTGCAGTTTCTCTGCATTGTTGTTTTAATGGCCAAAAGGAAACTTGTTTTTTTTCTTTAATTTCCCAACTAGCCATAAGATGAGGCTGTCTTTCAAATGGACTCATTCTTTCTCGTGAAGGAGGGTGTGTGTTTATAATAAATGTAAGCAAGAGGCACAGAAGAGGATCACTGATAACATGGAGTTTTAGCTATTAGTTTTAATGCTTCAAACTAATGTCAAAACCAGAGATCACCATTAACTTTCACTCTGTAATGAAGCATAATAGTGGCCAGAGTTGGGATGCTTGGTTAGCATATGTCAGATTAATTACAGAATTCATATGAAAAGTACAGCACTTAATTAGTTATATAGTCTAAAGGAAATGTATGACAAATTATCTGCATAATTCATGACCTGTCTCTGTTAATAAGATGCTGTCATGCATGAAGTTCAAGTCCTGTTTCCTACCAGTCATTAAAAAAAGTGTTTATACTGATGTGTCTCTGGAAGGACAGGGACATGAAGGATAAGGATGTTGTACACTGTGACAAAGAACAAGGGGGAGCAAAATGTTATTCAGCTATTGTGCCATGTCTCCCCTCTTTTTAACCATGACCAAAAGAGAGATACTGCTTGCATAAGCTATTGCCCTCAAAATGTTGTCAGAGTCTTGATTAGGATGGAGTTGGTCCTTAGCTCAGTCTTCCTATAAAAGTGCAATCTGGTATAACAACTATTCACATCAAACATCCCATGCTGCTGAAGGAGACAGATGTCTTTGTAGAAGACTAAGAACATTGTCTTTCTGAACTGAGGTAGATCCCTCTTTAACTTAGCTGGCTTTCAAAAAACCCCAGAATTTTGATGGAGTCTCCTCAATGATGTGAATGAATGTTGCATCCCAATCTCAGATGATGAACAGTCTATCTGTCTTGATGTTCTCCTTTCGGCTAAGAGAGACAAGTAATAATTTGGGGTTGAAGTTCCTTTATTGCAGAGGAGATACCTTTTATACAACTTTGGGAAGTTTGAAAAGGAAAACTTTCACAGCATGTGACTACAAGTGAGAAGAATGTGAGACAACATTGATAGAAGAGAGCTTTCTAAGGAATGATTTTTCCCTATTTTATTTCAAGGCTTCTCAGACTTTTAGGTTAGTTCCTCGTGAAACCCTTCCACCCATCTCCAGGCATAACACCATTTCCAGCCTCATCCCAACATCACTCCTATATACTTTGAGAAACAGTTGAAGTTCCTGGGAGTGCTAATGGTCCCATTTTAATTTTATAGGGAAAATTTTAAATTTGAAAAAACCCCACACCATTCTGCTGTGAGATAATGAGGTAAAACTTATTATCCATCTGTTGTATGCACATTAGAGGTTGTAGATTTTTATTATGGTAACACTACAGAGGCCCTTGAAAACTGCAGGGTTAGCTTGACTTAATGTAGCTGCCTATGATTCTGCTGCAGCCTTGTGCTTCAGGTTTCCTATCGTGATCTTCTAAAGGCAATGAAAGTAATTGCATCCCTTTCTTGGTGCATTATGGAGCCCTTAGTAAATTTTCTCACTGCTTTGTCTGGAATGATTCTCCAAAGTGTACAGCACACAGGTGTATGTGGACATGGAGGAAGAAAGGGGCTCTGAAGTGAACAGCTGCTGACTGCTCATGGAATTGTAGCTTTATGCTGCTGTTTCTTTTTCACCACCCCAAACCCCCACACCCTAGCTCCACCTCTGCCTTTGAAGGCAGTTTGAAATGCAAATACATTTATGTTAGCCTTTGATCCAATTTCGTCTCAGTAATTTCTCATCATGTTATAAACCAGTTGGAGTGAATAAACCAGTAATTAGACATTATGACTGGAGTTCAGTGTAATTAGCTATTTAAAGGAGAGCTAATAATGCTGTTAATGGAATTTCTCATTTTGGGAAGGGAAGAGGGATGGTGTTAAAACACGTCTATAAGAAACTCCATTTAATTCTCAGAATTAGCACTCTACTGATTTAGTGTGGTTTGTTCTGTAACTCTCTGGGTAAAAGATGCTCCATTTCAGTCAGACATTAGCGCTAACTTTAGTTTATGGAAATCTGTTTCTTGTTAAGTTAATGATAACACAAATTTTCTGAGTTATGCTGCTTACACTGTGACTGCTGCATGCTTCTAGAGTGGATTGTTTTGACTGATCATTTTACATTGGCTAAGAAAATGTTTGATTATGTAGCCTGGGTCCCCTAAGGAGAGATATTTGTGTATTGTATACGAAACCTGCCTTAGAGAATATTTTTGCATCCTGTATCCTGAGCCAGCCTGGAACACAGTGAACAAACAGAGGACAACCAACTTAGCTGCAAACTCATATGACTCTTCCTGGCTGTCTTTCTCACTCTCCTTGAAGCAAATTAAAGTGTTGCCTAGTGATGGTTACTGCTTCCTCTAGCTGCACCTGAAAAAGATTGGACTATTACTGGTTTTCATTTTCTGTTTTGCTTCCCACTATGCTCCTAAATTTCATTTGGCAGTAAGTGATCCTCCCTATGTAAAAATTCTGTCTGTAATTCAGCCCATTTATATATCAAATGGCTGTGACTAGGTATATATAACTCCCAAAGTGCTATAATTTAATTCAGGAAAAGATTAGCCTTTGAGGATCACTTTTTCCACATATGAATGTTGTCATAAAATCAAAACCTCTACCTTTCAAACCATTGTAAGAGACATTTGTTTTAAAATGCTTTCAGTAATCGTTTGAAAAAGGTCTTGGAACCTTTTAGTCAAAATGCTGATAGCATGTTTAAGATCTGATGCACGTAGAGATGAGAAAGAGAAAAACTTCAGTTAAAAAGGGATGTGGAAACTGAGGCATAGAAGTATAGCATAATTCAGGTTAGGAGGGACCTCAGGTTATCCAACCTCATGCTCAAAGCTCTGTCAGCCAGGAGTTCAGACCAGATTACTTAAGGTTTTATGTGATTTGGTCTTGGAAACCTCCAAGGACAGAGATTACACCTCCTCCCTGAGCAGCTTATTCTGTTACTTGAATGCCTCAATCATGCAAGAACTTTCCCCCCTATTCTGCTTGAACCTGTCTTGTTTCAATACATGCCTTGATTCCTTGTCTTCTTATCATGCAACGTTTTGAAGAACTTGGCTCTTTTGATGACCTTGTGAGTATTGGGTGGTTGGTGTTGGGTCCTTTTAAGATGCTAGTGGCTGGGACTGTGCTGGCTCCTCCAAACAAGAAAAAAAACCTGGCAATCCAGACCTTCTGTAAGAGAGGGTTAAGAGAGAAGTGCCCACACAGGCTCGTGACTGTTCTTGAATTGCATCCAAAGATTTATCAAACCCTGTAAGTTTCGTGCAAAATAATAGCTTAAAAACAGCAGCACTAGAGGAAAGGAAAATGCTGGTAGCAAGCTGGGGAAGATCGATTTTCTGTGAGAGTGTTTCCTATGATAAAGAGCTAACGAGCTTCCTAAGGGCTTGGTGATAGAAACAAATGATTCAACTGTAGGATCTTAGGGGCTGGGACCATATTTTATTTGGTTTAATGGGAGTGAGGGCTTGAACTACTGTGATACAAATGATAGTATTAGCAAAATCATTACTTCTTAAAGAAAATTCTGCTGTGAGTTTGACAAGGACAATGTGAATAACTCCCTGAAAATAGAGCAAGGATCGGGTTCAAGCTATGATTCTTTACTAACATAGTTTTTGTGGTCTGGTTGGGGTTTTTTTTTCTTTTTTTGACATGCAATCTCTGCTATTAGTCTTCTCAAGTTCTTTCAAATGCAGTTTGCAAGATCCAGTTGTGGGCTCATTGCAGGCCTGCACTGTCCATCTTCTTCAATATAGGGATGCAGGCAGAGGGGAAGAAAAACAAAATCTCCTTCAGCCCAAACTGAAGGGGTATAAGTGTGCAATTCAGGATTGGGAAGATTGTGCTTCTGCTTGTCTGCTTTGTCTCTCCCCTCCCAGAGATGGAGGAATCTCTGCTGACCACAACACCGGATCACAGGATCATAGGATGTTCGGGATTGGAAGGAATCTCTGGAGATCATTGAGTCCAACCTCCCTGCCAGAGCAGGACCATAATCTAGTGCAGGTCACACAGGAACATAACCAGACAGGTCTTGAAAGTCTCCACAACCTCTCTGGGGAGCCTGTTCCAGTGCTCTGTGACCCTTACAGTAAAGAAGTTCTTCCTCATGTTCTTCCTCACATTGCCCCTTGTCCTATCACAGGGCACAACTGAGAAAAGTTTGTCCCCCCCCTCTTGACACCCAGCCCTCAGGTATTTATAAACATTGATTATATCCCCTCTAAGTCTTCTCTTCAGCATAAAAAGTAGGAGACTGAATGAGGGAGCAAATCCATCCTATCCCCTGGGTACCACCTTTGCAGTAGTGATCCAGACTGTCATGGTCTGGAGCATAGCAGGGTTTTGTGTGCTGAGTTATCCACCTTCCACTGCCCTCCTGGTCAGTTTTGAGGACTCCATCGTGGGTGTGCATGTGGGAGCACAGGTAGCTGGGGAGCGTAAGGTTGCTGTCAGTTTATCAGAAAGATTATTGCCACACATTGTAGCATGAATCACCAGCTCTAGTTCTGTTTTTAATGTGAATGTTATGTAAAGAGAGAGAGAAGGAGATTTTGAACAACTGCATATGCATGGGAAGTCAGGTCCATCCTCAGCCCAAAACAGGCAGCTGTGCATACCTGAGACATGTAATTCACTTGGACCGTGGACTCCGGAATGAAAGGCAGTGTAGCTGCTTTAATTTCTCTGGAGGCTTTTTCTGCATTCAGCTGCTTCTGATCTTTCAAAAAAAACAGTGTCAATAGTTGAATGATAGAAGGGAAGTTGTGTTGCTCAAGTTTCATCATGAAAACAAATGCTAATTACTTCTTCATGAAGTAGAAGGACATTGTGAGTGTATTTAATATCAATCACCACAGGCAAGGATGCGTTTTCAAGATGAGGGTCAGCTGCA
Organism: Semnornis frantzii; assembly: GCA_013399775.1. Classification (NCBI taxonomy): domain Eukaryota; kingdom Metazoa; phylum Chordata; class Aves; order Piciformes; family Ramphastidae; genus Semnornis; species Semnornis frantzii. Next base: position 11,392 of record VWYK01031124.1, on the reverse strand, counting down.
TTGTTTGTGGAAGGTTGGGAGGCTTTCCTTTCTTCAGAAAATACCATTGGTCTTTTAGTCTGGGTTAATTGGGGGATAATGGTTTGTTTTATTTTTTTCGCCTTTGCATTAAATCAATGATTTATTCCACATAGCAACCCATTTCGTTTCGCAGTGCAGAAAGCTCTCTTGAGGTTTTCAGTAGTTTAGTATCAAAAGAAAAGTTAAAATGGTGGTTTGTTTCTGTCCCACATTAAAGATATGTCCTTGTTACAGGTATTGCTTGGTCTGTGAAGTCTTACCTGCAACCCAGCTGTTCAGGTTCCATTAGTGTGTGTTGGTTTTGCCTGGTTCCTTCCATAGGGAAGGAAGCATCTCTCATTTACTCTGTAGTGTGAAAACAACAGCTCTTCTCCCTTTGTGGGTCTTCTTTTGCCCTGCTAATTTTTCCTCCAGGATTTTTGGATGGAGAGGTGGACCACAAATCAGCTTGGTGAAAGCTCTTAAGGAGACTCTCTGGTCCTTATCTGGGATATTTAAATGGCAGGAGTTGCTAGTCAGAAGTCTCTGGCATGAAAAAGAATTAACACATGCTTTGTCCCAGTGGATGACTCTGAAGTGGGAGCAGACAAGATTTGGCTGCTAGGAAATTACTACAACGTCAGATTTAGCAGCTCACTGAAGCTAGATTTTTGAGGAGGGATTCCCAAGGGATCACAGAGGGACACAGGCTTTTAAAATTTACAGAGATGACATGCAACAAAAACACTTTTTGGCTTTAAAACAGAATTCAATTTTTAATCAAATGGTGAGGACAATAGGTGGCAGAGCAGAAAGTTGAGCCAACTTTGGTAGAAAGTGCAATGTTCACCATATAATAGAACAAAGGAAAACTAGCTGGGTCTTGTGCAAAAGTTATGGAATAACTTAATCATACATAGAGATGGAATTTGCTTTCAAGTGAAAGCTACACTGAACCTACACTCACAATTTCTTTTCAGTACAAACACCGAACATTAACCAGGAAATGATTGAGCCTCTTCTCTATATATTTTTTTACAATTCCATTTAAATACCATCTGTCTGACTTTGCAGAGCAGTGAAGAGGAACCAGTGTGAAAACACCAGTCAGTGCTTTGTACACCTTCCAAATAGCCTGTAGCTCCAGATTATGTACAGTACCATAATCACCTCCATCTAAGGTGGTATATTTTTCCAGAAGACCTTCCCAACAGCTTTTATGCCCTCTGTTCAGGATCAGATCAGAGACTGTGTCTGCCCTTATCCACTAAAATCTGTCTTGGGAGGATTTTGGTAATCTGTTTGAAAACCTGGATTTCCAGAACTCTTTGGAGAACTCTGTGAAAATGTAGGGAAGGGAGGTTGCCCCACTGCAATCTGGCTTGATGCTGTTAACAGTTTTCTCTACAATTCCTTGCATCATCATACATTTTTTAGAAGTCTTTTTCAAGACAGAATGATCACATGAAGTAAATACATTGAAAATCTACTTTGAAGAGTTTGGAGTCTAGTTTTGAGGTCATGCTTTCATTTGGAGATGGCACTAGACATAGTTTGCTTAAGAACAAAAGCAGAAATGAAGTTGTAGACTGTCGTGGTAGGCCTAGGCAGGCCAGATTGGGCTTATACCTTTCCTGGCTTGCCCAGACATATTTTTCTGCTCTCCTTCCTGCTGTTTTGGGGGAGAGCAACAGCGGGAAAAGGGACAAAGGGCCTGGCGCCACTGAGTCTGGGGTCCCTTGCCTGACCAGACCCTGTGGTAAACAGGGTGCACGGGGCAGCCTTGTGCAGGGCCCGTGTTCTTCCCGAAGAAGGGTGGAGCAGGCCTATGGTTCCACCTAATATGGGCAAATCTTGGCTAACTGCCATTTCATTGGCTGTCCAGTGTCCAAAGGGCATTGATCTCGGGCTGTATTGCATAAAAGGGAGGTCAGCAGANGAACAGGTCAGAGATCGTCTGCCTCCTTCCCCAGAAGCCCAGGGGAGACTCTAAAGCCGCTGACGGCTACCGACAGTAACCCCGCCTTGGGTACTGTCAGATAATAATTTTGTGGGTAAATGCCAAAGCCTCTTGTAATTATTAATAGCCTTCTGCCCTAAGCAGAAAGTTGCTCCTTTATGTCCTATGCTTATCTAGTGAGCAAGCGGTATACTGACCGCAAACCCTTCTCTTCCAGTTTATATCGAGTTTAATTAATGTTATATATTAATAACTATTTCCAGATCCTGTTATAACCTGTACATAGTTTCCTAATGTTGCAAGAACCTGTTAATATTATTATTAAATGGTGATCAGGGTGATGCGAGTTCTGAATATTTAATATTAATAAACTGTTAATATTTTTATATATCGTCTTGCATTAATTAATTTACCCCATCCCTTTACATAGACAGAGGCAAAAATCTTTTAATAGATCAGATGCTGAAGTGGGTAAAATGAGTCTTGTGTATTCAGAAACTAATCTGCAGAAGGGTTGTTAGAGACTTCTATAACTAGATGCTTTTGTAATTTGTCCAAATCAACTAGTCTGGTATAGCTACTTGTAAACCCTGCCCTTTGTTTCAAAGAGAGTTTGGTAGCTTATATTCAGCTGAATATCTGCCGTTTGTCCGGGAAGCTCAAGGATATGTAAAAATATAATTATGTTAATCACTATTCAAATGGCAAGAAGTAAACTATAGAGCTCCAACTGGAAGGTATGAATAGGAAGATATAAATCATTAGGTTTGATTTTGAAATACATGAATTTTCATGGATTGTTGAAAGCAAACCATCTCCCTGGGAGGGGAAATGCCTTGAAAATCAATGAAGTCATGGGAGTTGTAATGTAGTGCTTTGATAAAACAGAAAATTAACCAATTCAAATTCTTGTCAGTAATGAATAAGAAATGTGAATGATGGTGCATGCAGTTTTCTCCACGGTTGTTGATATAGATATATATGTGTAGATGTATAATTATATTTTGCTCTAGTCACAGAAAAATACAAATCATTATTAGCAGAGGAAAAGACAGCACAGAAGCAAAAAAATTATTTAAAAAAAAATGCTTCTTTTCTTGATAGTGTCATTCTTTTAGGGTAGGAATTGAAGAGAGTGAGCCTTCAGAGGCCGTATTGTCATGACACTACAACAGACAGGCAGTAACGAGTCTAAAAATAGCAATGTATAGGCAAAGTCAAAGAATGTGAAGCTGTTTCTCTGCAAGATGTTGCACAGCTCCTGAGTGTTTGGTACCTGGCAAGGCTGAACTCCTGAACACTGACACTGGAGTTCTGTTCTTCCACCTCACTTTGATTCTGTCTTTATCTTTCACAAGCACTGAAGATGAAACAGGGAGACAAGCTGAGCTGAACGAGAAAGTCGGCAATGTGTAAAGTTATGTAGCAAATTGAAAGTGAAGGGGTCACAGTGGTCTTGAGTGGCCAAAAGGGTTTACCTGCAAACTTGAGGCATAGAGAGAACAGCCTAGAGCTTAGAGCACACAAATGGGACTCAGGAGAAAGAGCCTCAGATCTCCAACAGATTTCTTGTAACTTTAGAAGAGCAACCAGGTTCCACGAAGATCAGTCCTGTATTTCTAACACTGGCCTGGAAGAAATCTCTTTTGACATTCTTCTGTGGAAGAACAGACATTTTCCAAACGTGTGAAATGGAAAGAGCCTATGGAGTAGCAAGTCATGTGGTGCAATTAAGTCTAAGTACCGTGGAACTTTGTCAGATTTGATCACAGCCATGCCTTTTGGTTTGTGTTCCACGTGACTGTGATGGATGAGGTTTCAGTTACATCCATTGTGTGAACAGCAGTCCAAGTGTCTTTTTTTAGTGTGTCTAGAAGTGCTTGCCCATTGCAGACCAGCCACTGTGCGTGAAGAGGTACCAGGTTATTTAGACTGTAGCAGCTCATCTCTGATGGAGGACATGGCCAGTGACTTTTTCTGTGGCAGGATAGAAAGGGAGTCTGTTAGAAATGCACATTTACAAGTATCATGGTACTGAATGTGCAGGATATATCTCAGATCAGTCTTTAAACAGCTGTCTTAAAGAGGACCCTTGTTACATCCACTTGCCTTAGAAACCTTGTGGCACAGCAAAGTAGCTGTGGGTGGTTACCTGAAAATATTTGTTGGTCCCCATTTGGGAGAAGAGACAGAGTCTGTATGTTGGGAGTGACTCATTCCCCTCCACTCCTCCAAGTCGTTCTGCAAATATTTTCTCCTCAGGGTTAGAACTTCACCAGTGCCTCTATAGTATGTTACAGGAGCTTTGTTCCTGGGGCTGATGGTAGGCAGAATCCTGTTTTATGCCAAAGTATGCACCGAAATCTCATGCACTTAACACAGAAAGGTTGCTGTTTCCTGTGTTCTGGCTCAATTCAATTTCACACAGTTATTTCATGTCCTGTGATTTCAATTAATGCTTGCAGGCAGATGGTGACTTAAATTGAAGAATGACTGAAAAGACTGCAAGCATTCTAGAAAGCAGAGGAATATTCAGGGACCTTGATAGACACTGTGTTTGCCGAAGGATACACCTTTGTCCAAATACAGTCAGGAGACTTTGAGCCAAATTGAGGATGACAAATTCAAAAGCCAATGAAGAAAACGCTCTTAATACACAGCATATAAATAACTCTTGCTTCTTGGAAGAAGTGCTGAATTAGGTGACATAAGGACTTACCATTACATAAACGAGGAAGCAAAAATATACCTCTGTAAAAGCTCCCTCTTCAGTTTGACTCAGAGAAGTAGTAAAGCACAGACTTCTAACTCATGAAAGCCTTGATTTAGTAGATTGCTTGAGCATGCCCTGGTATTTTAGGCTCTAAGTAGTTCCATTGACTCCATTAACATTCCATGCTCACTTAAAGCAAAGCACATGTGAAGGGGTTTATTAGATGTTAGTCTAAGAAAACTGTTAATTACATGGCACAGGGAAAACGTTTTTCCATGAGAGCTCTTTTGGAATTTGTTCCAGTGCATTGCCTTCCCTTGTTGTGCCCATTAGGAATGGAGGGAGACATGAATGCTTCTGTGGAGCTTGCTTGTCTTATTAGACTGCATCTAACAAATGTCAAACAACTGAAAAGTACAGTCAGTGCCTTTCATTGGCTTCATGACAGACTCTGCCTGACAGACAAAGACTTAGCTTTGGTCCCAGTGCAAGTAAAACCAAATTAAATCAAGTTATTTAGTACTAGTCTAAAAATATTTAGTATCACATTCAGGTTCAGAAGTGAGAATGGAGGTTTGGTATCTTTGCAGAGAGGATGCACTTTATTTAAAACACAAACTAAACCGATTGTCCCAGGTTGGGAATTATAGGGTTAAGAAAGTCCTCTTGGGACTTGAAGATTGTTATTCAATCCCACAATTCTGCTATCTCCTCATAAGCTCACGGCAAGGTCATTTCGCTCTCTTCTCCTCCCCCTCCAGCCTTCTGCCAGGCAGGAGCTACATTATCGGACAAACATGTAAGGATAGGCCTGGTTGGGGCCTGCAGAGGCTGTGCTTAGGCCTCTTGGATGGCAGAGGCATGGGGGGGAGGATTGGAGCACGGGGGATGATAGATTTAGTTTTGGCATGGGGGAAAATTCAAGGGGGCTCGCTTATGTATTCTGTATCTACCTTGTAATTTCTATCTGCAAATTCTCTCCAAATACAATTCTGTGTTTTTTTCTCCAATTCGTTTGAGAACTTTATTCTGTCGGTTTTTTCTTTAAACCCACGACACCGATACCAAAGTGCATGTTCCTTGTCCCTAAATCCCTGTATATTGCTGCCAGGCTTGCTTGCTTGCTTTGCTGAATTTCAGAAAGAAACCAATGATCACCAACAAAAAGTGCTGGCACCAACAAAAAGTTGTGCTGGAGGAAGTTTCTCTTCTCTGTAACTCCCTGCCCCTATTAAAGGTCTTCTAAAGCAAACTTCCATTGCAGCTGGTATCTCAGTGGAGTGGAGTGGGTGAAGATAACTTTTTAAGACTGCATTTTTTTTGGCAAATATGCACAACAACACTGAAGGACTCAGGAGAGGATATTCTCAGCCAGCACATTCATTGCAGAATATGGTTTATACTGATAATTTCTATGGATGAATTTCTTCAGACTTGTGCAGTCTCCTGTGTGCTTAGGGCCAACCACGACTTCATTCCACCTGTAGCATCTTGGAAGCAGGATACCAGTCAGCATTGGTCTAGAAAAAACAAGTAACCCTTGGCATGTATGGTTCATCTGTTTTTTTTTTCACCTTTACAAAGATGTAAAGTATCATAAATGTCCTGTGTCTACTACACATGAAAATAGATCACTGAGGAGAATATAGTACACTATTACCTTATTCTTAAGCCAAGCATTACAAAATCAGTCACATGTTATGACAGGGCCATGGCACAATATATCAATTTCATTGTGTATCAGTGATAAATTTAATGTACTCTGTACAAGAAATCCATTATGATGATTTTATGTGGAATATATAAATATATGGGTTCTATTAAAGCCCAAAGAAACAATAGCATTGATTGAACTCCTTGAAAAAGGACTTACCTTAAAAAGTAGCATGGGGTGATGCCTAGTAAATCCTTCCAGCTTAATTTTCCTTTGCAGTGTTCATTTTTATGACGTGAGCCTCACTTTATTAAGCTGTCAGATAAAAAGAGAGCTAATGGCCTGGCCGCATTTTCATCCAACAAAGGCTACGTTTAGCTAGCTCAGTTACTAGTGGAAGCTTTAGATAGAAACACAAAAAAGAAGGACGACGCAGCAATTTATTTTTACAATAAAACTATTAATTCTTGCACCATCCCCTCCTTACAATACTCTGATGCTTAACACTACATTGATGAGGCACTTTTAATATAATGATGGTTGCTTTTGTTCCAGCTCTTCCTGATTTTTAGATCTGGTCTTAGAATTAACTGTCCTTGGCCAGAGTTAAATGTTCTCCTTAATTGGGCAGAAACTGTCAGCATTTTACAATTTCCTGCAACATCTTTTGCTATTTTCACCATTTGGATTTAGAGAGAAGAAAGAGAAAACAGCTTTGCATGGTGCTCCTCTCTTTGGATAATTTAACCAACATAAAATTTGTAGTATCATTGCTGGGATTTGCAGAGTCTAAAGCTCAACATATGGTCACCAAACTGTTTTTCTTTGCAGCCTTTAGATGCAATATAATTTATTTTCGTTTACAGCAGGCTGAAGAATACAGGATCTATCTCCTAATGCAAGTAATTCATTAACAACAGGCTATGTTGATCCTGGAACCAAATATAGCAATTACCCAAAAGGTTTTAAACTGCTGCTTAAACAATTATTTGAAGGAGTGGGTTATTTACGCAGCCAGTTAGAAGCTGTGGAGCATTTAATCTTATAGTTGCTGGTCTGCTCCTCAGTTAGGGTTTTGCTGACTCTTGTTTGTGTCCCATGACTGAGCGTGTTGGTGCTGCACACAGCCAGCTAGTTTGCAGTCTCAGAAGGATGGAGGAATAAGTGAACCATAGCAGCTGAATTCCCTTTTAATTTTTTAACAATCCACCTTCCACTCAGTGCAAGGCGACGCAGTGCTTTGTAATTCAGCTCAGCACCTTTACTGTGAGCTTTTTCTTCATCTTTATGCATGTTGCTAGCTGTAACTGGTCTTTGATATGGTTATGATACGATTATGATAAGCATGAATTACATCTCTCTCTGGATGTATGAAACTTATACCATTATCTCCTTATGCATATTTAAAGAAAATGAGTCTTTTGTTTTGGACGTAAGATGATGTTTCAAATGTAAATGAGGAAATTCCTCTTCATGGTCTAGTTCAGCCATGAACTTTATGAACTGGGCATCATTACCACAATTACAGCCCCAGCAGTTTCAGATACTTTGTATGGGTGGTTGATCTTTCTCTTAAGGTTACCAGAGCAGCACTGCTGTTTTTATTTTATATTGCAAACACAAATCCCGGACCTCTCTCTCTTCCTTCTATTTACCTTAGTGTGTATGTGAAGCAATGACATGAGTGTGTTGGAGGACAGGACATTTGTTCTCTGCTGCTTCCTCCCTAATGAGCATTTTGTATTTTTTATCCCTGAACGTGGCTTTTCCAGAAACAGGTATTAGTTTTGTCTTCTGAGGCTAGGTTCAAGAGAAAAGACCACTTAGAGACACAAAAAATTCCACTGGAAATGAGTCCTACTGGTCTTCCTCATAAAGGTAAGAGAAAATTTTTCTTCAACACTCCCAGAAAAAAAAAAATAAAAAAAATCAGAGTGCTTGTGTCCTCAGGAGGAATACTTTAAAACCTTCTGTTCTGGTAAAATTCTACACAGTGATTAGTAAAACCACATTGTGCAGCCCAGGCATAGGATAAAGGTGATTTGATAAAACATGAAGCAATATGTGTTGGGAAAGCCCTAATGAGAAGCTAGAGGTTGTGCCTTGGA
>VWYK01031119.1:4307-20305 GCA_013399775.1 Semnornis frantzii | reverse complement strand
AAATAGTTGTTTCTAATCATTCTTCTACCATCAGGTGTTGCAGCCTTCTGGGTTTCAAAATAAAAAAAAAAAATTAAAAAAATTAAAAGGTGAAAGAGCTAAAAAAATCCCAAACCCTCAGATAAATGCAACTTTGTTTTTCTAGGATGTCATTCATTGACTTGGCTGGCAGTGAAAGGGCAGCTGATGCCAGAGATTCAGATCGACAAACGAAATTGGAAGGAGCCGAAATAAACCAAAGTCTTTTAGCGGTAAGCAAGTGGCATGCTTGGGGAAGGTTTTGTATTTACTAATTAGCATTTGTTTTCAGATAAAAATGAATTGCAGAATAGTGTGTGTGTGTGTGTTCCATGAAGGAAGGGGGAAAAAAAGTACTAAGTGTGTCCAGTTTAACTTGTATGCCCGAAGGACAATTTAAGAGGGGGAAGAAGTCCTTTTCACTTCCAGAGAATGGTGCCTTGGGATTGCCATAGTTGTTTCATGAAAGCTTATCTCTTCATGCTGGTTATTTTTACCACTTTCAAATCAGAAGTAAAGGACTTGAATACTGAAGAGCATAGAAACCAGCAACTGGTGTGTATAGAGAAAGGAAAAATGCACTCTTAATGCAGTCTTTAGGTAACTCTATGCACCTGTGAAGAGGGATAAGGAACAAAGAAATGCCATCTAAGAAAAGCGCCTGTAAGTATAAGTTCTGCAGAGGGCTTTGCACTTCCTTCAGTTCAAATGAACAAAAGTCACCAATGACTGAAGGCTTCTTTAAGTGAAACTGAAGGTGATAGGTAATCAGTGACTGAGTCAACAGTGCAGAAGCTAGTGCATACAGCTGTACCTCTTGGAGTACTCTATGTAGAAGGTGGCTTACTCTGTTTCGTGACTGTAGAACGGCCTTTTGCACAGAGGCTTTCCTGCTGTGCAGTATCAGCATTCATATTGGGAGACAGCCTGTGAACAGGCCATACTCCATACTTGCTTGTATTGTTGCTCATGAATAACTGAGTGGCATGGGGACTCAGGACCTGAACAGGAAGAATTGAAGAGATGTGAGGTTTGATGAAAGCACACATGAAACTCTTGGAAAAGGAACTATAAAATTGGAATGAGTGTGTGAAGCTGGGCAAGTAAGCTGGAAGTCCACATGAAGGGACTGAATTAACTATAAAAGACATCTTGTCTATGCCTTTTATAGTTGTCTATGTCTACATGACATGCAGCCTGTAAAACCTAGGTCTGCCCTCTCTTTAGGCTTTAAAGCATGAAATTGGAAGTTTACTGCTGATTTGGATACTTGTGTTGATTTCAAGTAGTAGTCAAATACTACAATTATGAGAAGCAGAAGAAAAAAGAATTCAGAATAATTTGATCACTTATTAGAGGCCTGATTTTTAATAAAATACCTCAAAAGTGAGAAATAATCATCATTTCAGGTAGATCAGGAGGGTCACAAAGATGATCAGAGAGCTGCAGCAGCTCTCCTATGAGGACAGGCTGAAAGAGTTGGGGCTCTGCAGCCTGGAGAAGAGAAGGCTTCCAGGAGACCTTATAGTAGCCTTCCAATGTCTGAGGGGGGCCCACAGGAAGGCTGGGGAGGGACTATTTACAAGGTCTTGTAATGACAGGACTAGGGACAATGGGTTTAAACTGGCAGAGGGGAGATTTAGACTGGATGTTAGGAGGAAGTTCTTTACAGTGAGGGTAGTGAGGCACTGGAACAGGTTGCTCAGGGAGGTTGTGGCTGCTCCCTCCCTGGAGGTGTTCAAGGTCAGGTTGGATGAGGCCTTGAGTGACCTGTACTAGTGGGAGGTGTCCCTGCCTATGGCAGGGGGTTGGAACTAGATGATCCTTGAGGTCCCTTCCAACCCTACCATTCTATGATTCTATAGATATGTGGAGAACATAGTAAGGCTTTAAAAGTAGATGCTGCTTCATGTTGTATCACCATGACAATACTGTAGTCTACTTATTTTTCCTTCCTAAATGACTTGTTTATAGCTGTGCAGTCAATTTCTGACAATTTCAGAGACCATCACACTTGATATGCAGTGTGATGCTCTTGTGCTTAGTCCAGCAGAAACATGGCCAAAAAAGGAGTGCATAGCTTGGAGTTTGACCATGATATCTTTGTTCCAAAACTGGTAATAACTCAAGGGCGTTTCTTCAGAACTATAGGCTTCCTCTGTTGATGGTTATTAACAACAGGATCTAATGAGCTCTGTGAAAGGCACAGCTGTAGCTAGTTGCTTATGTTTTAGTGGGAGTTCTGTGACTGCATCTCCACTCCCTGGGCAGTCTGTTACATTATCAGTGTTTTGTGTATAGTTCTTATTAGCATAAGTGACATAGTCATTTAAACAGACTGATTATCTGCACTACCTTCTGTGAGCTTGAATCCGAACTGGAACCCAGCACCCTTCACAGCTAATTGGTTGATGCTGCTCCCCGTTCTTCCTTTTGGTTGTGTTTGGCATGTTGCACTGCTGTGAAGAGGAAATGGCTTGAGGCCGCTTGCCTTCTAATCCTGCGTAGCTATGCGTAGATGAGATAGCTAGATGGTCAGTATGGGAAGGAATACATCACTTGTTAGCTCATGCTACCTCTCATTAAGGTATAGAAAAATTACCAGAGTGACATAAGAAATTTACACTGCTGTTGTCCAAAGTATTGAAGTATTTTTTGAAGGGGAAGATCTTCTTTTAGAGGAAAAACATTTGTAAGAGACGGAGCTCAAAAGGCTCAGCTATTAAGGTACACTTTTCTGGCAAGCTGCAGTATAGTCTGGGATACACCCAGTCTGGCTTCAGACTATTTAGCTATGGGACAGACAACAGTGGGAGCAATTCTGTGTGCTAAATGTGTGCATTTGCCCATCTTCTAGGGTTCTGCATGGCCACGGAGTCATGTGGCACGGCTGCAGCTTCACTCTGAGTGCAGCCAAGCTGCTGCTGCTGGCTGAAAGAGCTGCAGCCAGGTGTTCATGGCTGTGGCAGTAGTGAATTCCCCTCACAAGGGACATGACACAGTAGGAGTTAAAGGTGCACAAGGGCAATAGTACATTCATAGATTAGGTTTGATGCAGTTCAATTCCTTGCCAGTGTTTGATTGGTGTGTCTTTTCCTCTCTGTTAACTTTTCTGTTCCTTTTGGTAGCTCAAGGAATGCATCCGGGCGTTGGACCAGGAACATGCACATACTCCTTTTCGGCAAAGCAAATTAACTCAGGTAAAAAGCAGAAAGGCAACAGCAGAGGTTTACCTGATGATTGCCACATAAATAAATAAATCTAAAAAGCCATAATTCAAATAACTGTTATTGAATCCTTGAATGAAAAAAGAACATTTGACTACTGCAAACGTTAATTTTAATGGTAATCAGTTCCCTCAGTCAGTCCTGGGGACTGACATGGTAAAAAAAGAAACACAAAAAAACAATACCAAACAAAAGCGCTCTCTCCACCCACTCTGCAGTCTGGCATCTGCTGTGCAGTAGAAGTCCTGGGAGTTCTCATCAACATTTTTTCACCTCAGTTGTAACATACGCTTTATTCCTTAAAACATATGGGCATACTTCGCAGCATCTGGTGCAAAGGCTTGCTTGGAGCCCTGAGTAACACTCTTATTAATTTCACACTGTAAACAAAGAATTTTAAGACAAATCAAGACAAGATAATTATCTTTACCCCTCCCCCAAAAAATGTAACTATGCATCACCCGATTCATGTCACTGTGCATGTTTCTCACTTACAGGAAATGCAATGTGCATGAACTGCTAGGAACCTTCTTCTTTTCTTTTCTTTCAAACTCTAGGTGCTAAAGGATTCTTTCATTGGCAATTCCAAGACCTGTATGATAGCAAATGTATCACCCAGCCACCTAGCTACTGAGCATACCCTGAACACTTTACGATATGCTGACAGGTAGGTGATGAAACTCAATGCCACCAATGTAAAAAGCACAAAGAAAAAGGTTATGTGTGATGTTTGCTCTTATTTTTTATTTTGGTTGAATTGGAAATGTTGATTTAGGCAAGAAATGGCATTTTCACAATGCAAGTAAAATGTCTTCAGCTGTTTCAACGCTTGCCCTTGGACTTCTCTGGGTCTTGTAAATCCTTTGTGGTGACAGCCTTCAGTGGTGAGAATATCACAGTGCTCCCTGTAACTGCAGGATTACTAACTTCACCAATCAGTTATTTTTTGTTTAGTTTTGTATCGTAGTTCTGCTTAGAATGTGTAGAAGTTCTTCACCCTCAGTCCTGCACAGGAGGAGGTGAATCTCAAACTGTGCAGTGGTGAGGCAGAGAGGACCAGAGATGCTTAAGAGGACAGGTAGTAAAGGAAACAGTTGAGGGGATAGGGTGACAATGATTAAACAGCTCTTCACAGATGCAGTGATGAGTCTTATCCTGGAGCACTGTTACCTAAGCTAATTTAGGCCCCCCTGCAACTACTCCAAAAGCCTTACTTTGTGTCTTGTGGGACTCTGTGATGTGCTGTGGTGAGAACTAGCTAGTCAGGAGCTGGCACTGTGCCATGCTGCATTATAAAGTTTGGAAATACAACCCCTGTGCACTGAAATGGAGGCTATCTCACTCATTTGAGGTATTATGCACTGTTTAACGAAGCACTTCAGAATATTTCTGTAGACCTTTCCAGAATTCAGGCATTTTGGCAGAGAGGTTTTGATACCTGGGTGGATCACTGACAATTAAAACAGAAATCAAGGTGCTGAACAGAGCGTTTAGCATGAGTTTGTTCTGAGGACACAGTTGTTTATTTGAAAGCATGAAAACTTCTAAAGCCAGCCTCATTTACAGGGTCAAGGAGTTGAAGAAAGGGATTAAATGTTCAACGCCTGTCACAAACAGACGTCGGACAGCTGGAAATGTAAATGCAAAACGCATCAAAAACCCTTCCTCCTTACCACTGGGGCAAAAGAGCTCTGCAAAGAAAGTGAAGCTAGGCCTTCAGCATCCCACAAATGCTGCAAAGACAAAGGCATGTCCTGCATCGATCCAGCCACCAAATGTCCCTTTTACCTCTACCCTAAGGGGAATCAACAAAGAACATGCCTGCAAAGGAAATCGCAGCTCATCATGGTTTCACCACACTAGTCCCCTTAAGGGAGTCCCACGGACAGTGCATCCCGTGAAGAAAAGTGATGATCCGTCTCCCCACTCTGACGAGAATGCCAATGCAAAAGATTTCATTATCAAAAATCCTGCTACAGCAGAAACAAAGCAGACTGGCCAGAGAGACAAGTGTATGCAAGACAGACCACCTGTCCAGCACCTGAAAGTGCAGACTGTGCAACCTGTTCAGAAACAGCTTGTTTCTAGAGATGATTTTTCCTTTAGAGGTGACAATCTGCCTTGCAGCAGCAGACAGGAATGGGAAAACAACCTTGCTAAGCAATCTTTTCAAACCTGGACAACTCTGCCTCAACTTCAGAAGGAAAGGGAAGAGCATTTGCGTCTTTATCACCAGCAGTTTCAGGAGCCACCTATCCTACAGCAAAAATTGAACTATCAACCCCTTGAGAGGTTTTTAACACAACACACACCCCCAGAGATTAAAGCGAAGCCAGAGCTGAGCGTGAGTCCCACAGAAATACAGAGTAAAGAGGGGATGCAGATGGAAGATCCGGATGACAGTGATTTCAGTGAAGATTCTTTTTCACCTGGCTGCAGTCAGAAGAGCATGAAAAGAGGAAACACTGACAAATGCAGTCAACATTCATTTTTCCTTCATCAGAGAGAACAGGGGACTGAAGAAGAGCAAAGAGGGAAAAGGCCACAAGATTTATTTAAATACGCAATACCCATGCAAGAACATGAAGCAGATGACAGCTGGAATTGTAGTGAGGGCAGCCCAAAGACAGAAGAATCCATTGAAAGTGTAGGCCACGGCAAAACTCCATCAGACTGGAACTGTGACTTAGCTACTGAGCTCTCTCCTAGCAATACTGCAGAAGAACCTCACTGCCTGCAGGAAGATCCTGCTTGCAACTGGAAGAATGTCAAAGATTTCCTAGCTGATCACAAACAGTACAAATCCAAACACAAACATCTCATTTACTCCAGCGAAGCCACCTCAACTCTAGAGAAGGATGCTTCAAATTCCTATGTTTCTCATGCACTGAAGTCAGGAACTCCAGAATGCAGAAAGATCAACCGCCAGCATGAAGCAGAGAATGAGTCTGCTTTGGATAGACAGGCTGCCCTTGCAGACATCAAACGGAAAAAGCAGAAAAATGGAGTTAATGGTTGTGAATCTTCCAGTTCTTACTCAGAACTCGCTTCTGAGCTCGTGACCGCTCTTACAGTATCCCTTCTTGACCACAAGGAAACAACTGATGTAAAGAAGGTGCCTTCTTCAGACCGAGAGAAGCTTCCCCATGTGAAGCAGATGTTGGACAGGCATACACAAGGCTCCCAGAACAGGCTTGAGGAAGAAGGTTGGCAGTGCACGAGAAGCAGAGCCCTGACAGACAGCATGTTGGAACTTGGGGCGCAGATGCATCGTGGTGGAAGACACCACCCTGAACTGCGTTCTCGACAAACAGGGTACAAATGGCTTTCACCTGCCTGCAGTGATGTGAAGGCAGGCTGCTGCCTTCTAGGCTCAGGTTCCTTCAAGCAAGGAGTGGCTGGATGTGACCCAACAGAAACACGTGCAGCTGAATCCCTGGGCTCCCAAGGGGAGAGAGAGTGTGTTTTGTTTCCCAGCAAGTCAATGTGCAATGTCCCAGCAAAAATGTGCCTCGGTGGCAGGCAGCATGATGGTGATGTTCAAGATAATACTGGTGATTCAGAGAAACCTAACCCAAAGCAAGGACCCAGTGTTAAGCCTATGGCTCAGGAAATAAATGCTGATGTGCCTGAAAAGAGCCATGTCTCAGCTGCATCGTGCTTTCTCAGTGCAGGACATGAGGATCCTGTGGTCCAGTCCCCCTCTCAAGAAAGCAACCTGCTGCTGCAGCCCAAGTCAGGACTGAAGAATGAGGACTTCTGTCATTCTGAAGACCCAGCACAGTCATCACTCAGCAATGAAGAATTGGCAGTGCTGAAAAAAAAGTTTTGGCAGAGGGTTCTTACACAAGAGACTTTTGCTGCAGATTCAGGATTTGCAGCCAGAGATAATAAGCTGCTAGCAAATGCCAAGAGCCCCTCAGGCGTGTCCACCAGCAGCTTTCCAGTTCCTGCGTCACAGGTGGGAAGATGGCAGAGGGAAGCCCTGGAAAAGGCACAGTAAGTCTTGCTTATCACTGGAGTTTGCCACGAAACTTAGAAATTCTAGACATGATACATTCATCTTTCTCTGTATATTACTCAGATGTGCTTCAAAAGTTATGACAAATCAACCTATCAAATAATTAAGATTAATCATAATGTATAGGGATTATCTTATAAATACATGATTGATTTATCATTTAATGTTATTTCAAAATATCTCACTAGAATCCAATTATTCTATTAGAGCTTCCTAAGATAACACTAGAGGAATGAACATTGTAATACAAACTGCAGTTCTCAGTAACTAATTGGCTTCCTGTATGCTGTAAAGTACCTGAAATATATCAAAACTTCCCATTAAGGATCAAGTGACAGCTGTTCCATGCCTGTGGAAAAAAGAATAAGTAGAGCAGCTGCGTAGATGGAAAGGTTCAAAGTACTATGAGCTGCCACTCTCAGCTCCCACAGACTGGACTACGTTCATGTCACTAAAGATATTGTTGGTTGGAGAAACTTGCTCAGAGGAGTAAGCAGCAGCACTGCCTTCCCCCTCTGCCTGTTTTTCACCACAGTTACTTTGAGCCTCATGGTCATAAGCCACTTAACTGGCTAATTAGACATTTATTTTTTTTCTCCTAGACTCTACTGTGGTAGAAAGCCATAGGTGCCTCTGAGAGGCTCACGCCTCTCTGAGCAATCCTCAGTCATCTTTAACCCCAAAGTGATGCAGTTCACTGCACTTCATGGAGCAGTGGCATGCACTTTCTGAATGCCAGAAGCACAAGGCAGCAAGGCTTCCTCTCAGTTATTCCTCCTCCTGAAAGGTTTGAGGCCAGTGGTAATTTATGGGTAGTGCAGCAGGCTGTGTAACCACCTGTCTGTTGTGCTCACCAGATACGCTGTGATTCGAGCCCACCGGCAGCAGCTGGATGAAATGGCATCCTTGTGCTTCCAGGAAGAGTGCTTGATAAATCAGATGTCAGCAACAGTAAGTGTTTCAGATGACTTCAGAGCCCATTGAATCTGCATAAATTAATCTTAAATGTTACTAGCATGCCTTAGTGATATGACATCTCTTGTCAGTTCTTCCTCACATTCCTCTTTGTCTCCCTGAGTCCTAGGAGAGGCCACTCATCTTCAGGGCCTGAATGTGTCTTTGCCAGCTTCCATACTACCACATCCCTGTGGGAGAAGGAGACTTATGGGCCAATTCTGAACTGCTTGTCTTGGTTAGCTTTCTAGTGTCATGGGTACAGAATCACAGATTAACAGAGTTGAGGCTGGAAAAGACCTCTGAGATCAAGTCCAGCCTATAACCTAACACCACCACATTGACTAGACCATGTCACCAAGTGCCACATCCAATCTTCTCTTAAACACCTTTAGGGAAAGCAACTCCACCACCTCCCTGGGTAGTCTATTGTAGTGTCTAATTGCCCTTTCCATGATGGAGTGCTTCCTAACATCTAACCTAAACCTCCCCTGGCACAGCTTCAGACCATGCCCTCTAGTCCTGTCACTTGTTGCCTGGGAGAACAGCCTGACTACAACTTCCCTTCTGGTACTTTTATAGCGTGTAATGTACCCCAAGTCTTCCTTTCTCTATAATTAACAACCCCAACTCCCTCAGCCTCTCCTCGTAAGACTTATCTTCCAATTCAGTCACCAGTCTCCAGACTGTTTGATATAGTACCAGATTATATCAAACAGGACACATTTCCATGTGACCACCTTCTCCTTACAGGCTGGAGCAAGTAAATCAATACCAAAGAAAACAGCACAGCCCCAAAGCTGGGATCTTGCAGTTGGTACTGCAGTGCCACATTATCTTTTCCTTGTGGGAGACCCATGAACTCTGAGTTTTGTGGCAGAAAATGCTCTGATCCATAGCAATCTTTTTCTTTTTTGAGGTTGCTCTTCCTAAGTCTACTGGGTTTTGGACACCAATCCCACCCTGCTATTTATTTGCCCCTTGCAGCATGCAACCGTTTTGTGGCTAGCAGAATTACAGTCTTGGCAGGCCTTCCCAGCAGTGAATAGCTTCTGTCTTGTGTATTTCACAACATGACCTTTCTTTGGGAAGTGAACTCAGACTGGACTTCCTGCACCAGTTTTTCTGTTTCCACTTCCAGATGGTTGCAACTTCTTCCACCATGAAACTTTGGCCCCAGGAGACTCCTTCCTCAGGAGGGCCACATACTGAGCCAATCAGTATTTAAAGTGCATTAGACATGTATGGGCAAGTCTTCATTAGTCCTGATATCCCCTGCAAGACAGAGACACGGTGCACAAGAGGGCTGGAGTCCTGCCAAATAAGCTTCTAAATGACTGCTTTTGCATGTGGTAGCAGCTGAAGTCCCTAGCCCTAAAGACATTGTCACCTCCCAGTTTCTTAGAAACTGTGGCACAAAAATGCTTTCTGAGCAACTCGACACAAATCCACCTTAAAAGCAACTTCCTCTCTTTCAATTTTAGTCATAGCTCATCTGAGTTTTTATCTGTGTGGCAGGCTGCTATGGAAGGTGGGACTGCCCTTGGCTGAGGTTATGCACACTGCTGATACTTCTCCTGCCCTTCACAACATACCTGTAGCCATGGGTTGGACTGACCCTGTGACCCAATGTGAGATAACCCCCTCCGCCTTCTAAGAATGGGCTGTTATATCTGATTGATGCGTGGGTTAGCTCACTGTTTTCATGACTTAGATCCACCATGAGAGGTGTCAGTAGCAGAGTTCAGTACAGTGTAGAGCTGCCTCTCAGATGAACAGTGCTTTTGGAAAGCTAGCCTGTGTAGAAGGGCAGTAAGAGGGGCTTTACACATTTTTGTTTAAACCATTGCGCGAGCTGTAATTCTACCAAGAGATAAAACGTACCAGAGAAAGTGAACCTCAATGTTTAGAGGTGTTGACCTTTTGTGAGGGCCAGGACTTTAATACAGGAATACTGATTTAATGTATTACACTGCAAAAAGTAAAATGTGCTCTCGTATGGCTATAGTGCATAAAATAGGCTTATTTTCTCCAACCCAGTGCTACTGTTGTTGCCTAAACTTGCCTTTTGCCTTCCCTACCAGGATTTTCAGAGGCTGGTGACCAAGCTGGATGAAATATTAGTGCAGAAGTCGAAGTGCATCCAAACAATGCGAGCCCAGCTCCAGCTCTGTTTAGCATCTCCAAGCCTTGGTGTGCCCTTCAAAGTACGCCCAGCAGTTTAGACCTTTTCTTACAGATGCACAGCAACAGCCAGTGCTCCAACACACTTGGTAATGCGGAGTGTGGGTGGATGGGGATAACTTCTGGTTTGATTTTTTTGTTTGTGATTAGTAGTGTGTAGATAACAAGTCTGAGTAAAGGAGAGATGACTACTTGACACCACAAGCTGTTGTTTTTCCTTAATGCCAATAAGCCATGTTCTTAAGAGTAGCATTTCAGCAGCCTTTAAATACCTCACTAGGCAGTTGGCAGCCCTGTCCACAGTATTCATAGCAGCTTCTCACATGTCAAAGGCACTTCTGTGTTGCAAACAAAATAAGGGGGAAACAAACCCACTTGGAAGCCAAACACAGGTCTGATGCTCAAAAGCCATCCAGAAAAGTGCTTGCAAGCAGAATCCAGGAAAGGATGAAGAGTCACTGTTTGCTAAGTAGATGAATGGAACTAGGCTGTAAGTAAAAGAAAGTCATGGCAGAGCAAGAAGTGCTGCTGCTTTCACAAAGGCAGCCATTGCTGCATTTCTTCTTTGCTCGGGACAAATGATCCCAAGCCCCTAACGATGCTGCTTAAGTAATGAATGGTTTAGGAGGGATTCTATAGCAGAGGTTTGTCTTATCCAGTTAATAAGCATGTGGGTTTACTGGTGCTAATGGTGGAACACCAGCAGCTTCCCTGCTGCAGATGATCTCTGCACTGTGGCACAGCTATGGAGAGCTTCTTGTCCATATGGACAGAATTCATTTTTCACATTAAAAGAGGGTTTGGTTAGAGGCAAGTGGGTTGTGGAAGATGATACCTGAATTAAGAACTACAGAATCATCAGCAGGAGCCCTGCGAAAGCTCTGCTACCTCTATCACATCTGAACTGCAGAAGCCCACTTGCTGAAGGTACAAATGGCCTTGAAACACACTTAGCTGACAACATGCTGTGAGTGTTTCCACTCTAATTTTAGAACTGTTGCAGCGCATCAGGCTCTTTTGGTGGCTCCACAGTATTGTCTCCAGTAGCTCAAAGCCTGCTCAGTAGCCAGAAATACCAACCATAAGGGGACACTTCTGCCTGGCCAGATGTGCATTTTTACTGCCTGCTGCTTCAGCTACCCAAGGAGCCCAGGCTTGGCCCAGGGGCAGTACAGTAATTGCAGTGACAGTCAGATCACACAGTCTAGCTCAGGGAATAGAAATGCAATAGGAAGACCTGTAACAGCACAGAGTCCCACATCAGTGCCCTGGCTGTGGGGTGTTTCAACACTGGTTAATCTCCATCTTGCAGTTGAAACTGGCGGTGGGGCAGAGAGCAGAGTCCCTTCAGGGTCAGAGTTTATGGCTTTCAAGATCGTTGTGTCCAGGTTAGCAGCAAGTCACATCTGAACCCAGCTGTCCCAGCTCCCCTTTTCAGAAGCTTTCCTTGCCTAGAGGAATGAGGCTTCCAGGAGCAAGACTTGGTGGCAGTGGTATTTTGGTGTTTGTGCAGATCAGTAGTGCTTGAGAGCCACCAAAGAGCTGCTAACACAGAGGGACAGTTAAAACTGTGGAGGGAAGACCACACATTTAAATCAGCTCCCTCTTAAAACAGCTTCCTCTCCTGCCTGGGGCCAGGGACAGCATTCCTGTGTCTAGGGGCAGAACATGTAACAGGTTTGTGGTCTTGTACCTTCTGAAAGCATGCATGGATATAACCAGCTACAGTGGTTTTCACAGCACTTTTTCAACAAGAATACAGAAAACAGGGCCATCAGGGAACTGTGGAGTTCTGCAGCTTTGTTTGGTGCTGAGGATAAGGATAGGATGCAGGAGGTGGGCACAGATCACAGGAAAATGAGATGCCCAGCCAGTAATACAGTGCTAGGGAGAAAAATTTCCCCTTCCTGTACACTGACATATGGGAGATGAGTTTTAATTAATGGTACTTACAGGCTTTGAAAGAGCAACTCAGCAAAGTATTCACAGACATTTTACATCTCTTGCTCGAGCTGGCTCTTTCTAAAGTAACACACATGCAACAACCCTTCACAAAACCAATAGTGACATGTCCTAGTCCCGCTATTTTCAGAGGCAGCTGTACCAAGGCAGATGAGTGACCAAAGATTTCTATGAGCAGAGGCAATCTGAGTTAAGTCAGCTACCAATTCTGAGCTACTAGTCCTGCTGTGAATAAAGAAAATCTATCTGGCATATCACAGCCTCAGGGCAAGGTCCCAGAGCAGGAACTTCCAAGAGGAATGATCAGGACATTGAAACAACTACTACACAAAAACCACCACCACTACTGTTTTCCAAAGTCTGACAATCTTTAGCTGGAACCATCCAGCCAAGACACAAAGCTCACAATCTTCTTGTATGTAATATTTTATTATCAATTTGTCCTTAGAAGTTTACTTTTCCTTACTGAACGTGACACTCGACTAAAAAATAAAAACAAAGCAGCCCTGGCTGTCCAAATCCACCCATCCTTAGCTGTGAAAGGGCTGTGAAGATCGTTGAAGTGCTGCATGCCCAAGAAGTGCCAAAACTGAGCTCCTGGTGCGTAATGGAAACTACCAAAGCTACTGTCAAAAAGGGAAATACTTATTTCTCCACTCTTATTACCTAGATGCTGCTTTAGTTATTGTGTGAAGATGTTTTAAATTATCATTTTAAAAGTTTGGTTTTGTACTGACACCTAATATGAACAGTTCTCATTTCAACTGGAGTATGCAAGAGTGTTTGCCATTAGGGCAGCCTAAGAGATTTAAGAGAGCCTCGCCTCCTACAATCAAATACTGAACCAAAAACGTGTTCACTTTTGTACTTAAGTGCAACAAAGACTATTGACGCTCATGACAGATGCTTAATATTTTATTTGAATAACTGACATTATATGAAATAAAACTGAATTTACTACACAACTCTGGTAAAATTTATTTTAAAGTAACTATGAACAAACCACTTATTTATTTGATTGCAGTTTATGTGGAGCTGGGAAAATCCCCTTGTCATCTGGCCCACTGATTTAGCTGGTGTCTCAGAAGCTGTCCCTCCAGCCACCAGACCTCAACAGCCTGTGGTGGCAGCAACATAATGACCCTTGCACCAGGTTTTGCTGTTCTGCTGGCTCCAGTCTCCCTAACGTGGAGAGCTGGCCAGCCACATGCTGAGCAGAAAAGCTGCAGGTGCAAACTCTAGGGCTAATGACCTGTCTGGGGGTACTCCAGAGCCCAGACATGGCAGGAGCCATCAGGACAGCAGCAGCAAGCCTCAGTGCATGCTAGGGGCATTTGCAGCTTCTGCTTCCTGACAAACTTAAGAATCCCCAAAAGTCGCCCTTAAAACAAGGCAGTGATCACAGCAGCACCTCTCATCCCACCAGGTCTCCAGCCATGGGCATGCAGAGTGGGAGGCCTCTGCTGCTCTATGGGTGAGTTTCTCAGCATCAGAAGCCTTTACCAAGCAGCTGCTTTCCAAAACCTTCATGAGGTAGCTCAGGGCATTTTCTGGCTCAAAGCACAACCACCCATTTTGACTCCGCCTCTAGGCTTCTCACAAACTTTTCCTCAAGGGCTCCCAGCCCTCTGCTACTTGCTAGCAGCTACTGCAAGAAGGCAGCACAAGTTCTGACAAAGTGAAGACAGTGCCATATGCCTGGTACATACATCAATCTGCTAGAGAACCTTAAGGAAAAGCCCTAAGGGACACACCTTCTCACCAGTTAGTAGCAGGGTGGGCCCAGCCTTGCAGCAGTCATCAGCAGGGCCTCCCCACATCCTGGCTGAAATTTGTCCCTAACTGCACAGGACAGAATGACAGTACCAGAGTAACTAGCAATGGACAGTACTCAGAACAACATTCAAGTCTAACTACAGTGTGCCATTTATTACATGCCTTCAGAAGCGCCTCTTCCTAAGCCACCAGGTAAATCCTCTCACTCCTCACTCTTTCCTTCTGTGAGAAGCCATGCCCGGAAACAGGCTTCCAGCCTTCATTCACCCAGGCACGTAAATCCTTGTGATGCAAGAGCAGCGTAACCTGAGAAGACACAGACATCTCTCTGGAAGCAGGAGATCATCTTCACATGTATCACTTCCCATCTTCACAGCTCTGCTCTCACCTCTACAAGTCTGCAAAAGCAGGGTGGTTACTCTAGTGGGGTTATGAGACAGCCCCTGCACAGGCACTGTGAAAAAGCTTCACACACATTAACACTACCAAAGACATGGAAAAATTTATCTTTTTCTTCACTGGCAAGACCTTTTGCCCTTCAAGACTGTCTAGTACCAGCGAGGGACTTGCTGTGATACACATTCTGAGAAACAAGCAACACAAGAGAGTGCTCTCATCAGTGACGGTAAAAGAGCCTGAGTTTTGTTTTCCAGCTTCTCTGCTGATTCAGGAACCCCATTTCCTTGTTTCAAACTGTCACATCTCTCACATGGGAAGGAATGCTGGGCACCTGCTTTACCTGCACTCAGAAGCAGCAGCTGCTGACCCACCAGCTCAGTGATACAGGACTCAATGCAAGGCAATCAGCCTTTGTCCTACTCATGATCCAGCTCCACATCTCCTAGATACTTTCCAGCTACATCTCAGATCATTTTGTTTTACATAAATGTCTATAATTAGCACAGTCAAGAACCTCACAAAGAATCCCCAAGAGTTAATGCAGATAGCATGTTTTGGTTGTACAAAGTTAATCACATAATGGAGAAAAAGCTACCTCCTCTGGGTCCTTAAGGAGCTAAATCCTCCTACCAAAAAAAAATCCCAGAATGAGGCAATGAGCTGAGCTATTATCCCCTCTCAGCGCCCAGTGCTCCCAGTTCTATGCTCTAACATGGGTTTGCATCCCTAGGCTTGGTTTTTGCAACAAGACAAAAAAGCCACAGAAAAAAGCAGCAGGTTCCATCACTGCAGCTCCCTGCCTGGAGTCCTCCAGATGTTCTGCCCAAGTCACACTGTGTTCATGCATGGTCACTGGAGCAGGCAGCACCTGGGTGGGCAGGATCCAGCAAGTTCTTCACCTGCAGAGCAAGAGATGGGAACCATGACACTGGGAGTTGCATTTGAGGGTTTTATTAGTTGCTGTTCTGCAGAATCAAAATATTTAGCAGATTATTTCAAAGATTCCTCAAGACTGATGATATTTTATGTATTCAGAACTTGAACAATGTACAACATAATACTCTGAACTATGAAAACCAACCCAAAACCTGGTTTCTATTACTAGATGTTATTATGTAATCCTATAGCACTATGAAAAATGGAACTAATGCAGTGAGTTTATTTATTTTAAAGAAAGTGCTTGAAAGAAACCTCCTGCATAACACTGAGTATTACTTAAACCAAAAAGCTAACTGATTTCCTAGCAGGGCATTGTCTTAAATATCCTACAAGCCTAGGGGATTAAGAATACCAAGCCCCATCTCTCTGCCTTCAGGCTGAAGAACCAACACAA
Source organism: Semnornis frantzii (assembly GCA_013399775.1). Taxonomy (NCBI): domain Eukaryota; kingdom Metazoa; phylum Chordata; class Aves; order Piciformes; family Ramphastidae; genus Semnornis; species Semnornis frantzii. The sequence goes on along the minus strand of VWYK01031119.1, from coordinate 4,431 downwards.
GCTGCAGGTCCAGGCAGAATTCACAGCTTACCTATTTCAAGAGAACTTACACACCACTCAGCACTGGATGCTTATGTCTGGCAGAACTGTTGGATGCATGGATTTTAAAAAAACAAAGGAAAAA
>VWYK01031085.1:1354-11558 GCA_013399775.1 Semnornis frantzii | reverse complement strand
AGTCTGTCCTCATAGCAGAGCAGCTCCAGTCCTCTGAGCATCCTTGTGGCCCTTCTCTGGACACATTTCAGCATCTCCACATCCCTCTTGTGCTAGGGGCTCCAGAACTGGATGCAGTACTCCAGGCGGGGTCTTACTAGAGCAGAACAGAAGGGGAGAATCACCTCCCTCACCCTGCTGGCTACACTTCTGATACATCCCAGGCTCTGGTTGGCTTTCTGGGCTGCAAGTGCACACTACTGGATCCTATTGAGCTTCTCATCCACCAATACCCCCAAGTCCTTCTTCTCAGGGCTACTTTTCAGCCACTTACTGCCCAACCTGTATTGGTGCTTGGGATTGCCTCAACCCAGCTACAAGACCTTGCACTTGGTCTTGTTGAACCTCCTGAGCTTAGCTTGTGCCCACCTCTGCAGCCTGTCCAGGTCCCTCTGGATGCCATCCCTGTCCTCCACCCTTTCTGCTGAACCACACAGCTTGGTGTGGTCAGCAAACTTGCTGAGGCTGCACTCAACGCCTCTGTCCATGGCACCAACTTCTCTTGCATGAATTGCTTGCCATGCAGGTGAGGTTGTAGTGGGTTTTTTGGCTCTCCTATTGATTTCTTGGCATGGTGAAACTTTCTTCTGTGATACACTGTGGGATATATTGGAAATATATTGGATATATTGGAAATATATATTGGAGTCAACTGGAATGTCATTGCAATTATTCGTTACTGTGATTTTGTAGCTGTGCTGTTAATTTATACTTATTCGCCTGCCTGGGGTTTTTTGTTTGATCTTGCCTGGCCTTTGCTGAGAAACCATGGGAATTAGAATCCAGAATCACTAGATTTCACTGGTGAGTAAAAGTCAAATGCAGGAATTCATAAGCTGCTGTATCTAACACTGTATATATGAAGGAAATGATGCAGCCACAGCTATTGGACTGAACAGATAACATCTCTGAGATTGGTAGACCCGTGGTGTGAAATGGGAAGAAGACTGGGGAAAAGATAATCTAAGTATTTTTCATGAGGTTGAAAATTTCCCCAAATTATCTTTTCAGGTGCCCTGTAGCACTCCAAGATCCTTGTACAGGTTGGTGATTATGGCAAATACCATCTCTGGCACTTCTCAGGGTACCCTTAAACTCTAATGTTCACTTTCTCAGTTTTGATAAAGTTCTTATCACCACAAATCCCCACTCCCCACTCCTTTTTTTTTTCTTTTTTTTTCTTCTTTTTTTTTTCCTTCTTTTTTTCCCTTTTTTCCCCTTCTTTTTCTTTTCTTTGTTTTTTCTTTTCTTTGTTTTTCCTTTCTTTTTTCTTTTTCTTTTTTTTTTTTAGTGAGATTTTGCTATCTATTTATCCTTTAATTTTTCCTTTACCTCCTTGAATCACAAAAAGGCATTGTGTGATTTTTAGATCAGATATCCTTAGAGACCTGTAATGCTGCCAGACATATGCCATGGAAAACAAGGAAAGCAGTAAAGTTATTTTTGTCATTTGTCCATTTTACACACTGCTTAACCCTACAGTGGGTTGGAGGATTCTTTGTTTTGCTGTTGCAGGAGCAAGTGTTAGCAGTCAGCACAGAGCCACCATTTTCCCATCCTCTACTCAGGACTGTGACACCCTTCAGCCAGACATTTTGCACTTTACATCCAACCATGTAGACTCCATGGGGAGAGTCTGTACATTATCAGTCTCTTTAACAGCAATTGTAGGTAGTGAGCAGTGTCTTGGAATGCTGATTGAGAGGAGTTCCATATTGCAATCAGTTGTAGGACAGGACTTCAGGCAGTCATTAGAGAAAGTGGTGTGAAAGTGACAGAGCAGTGATTCCGCTTCACCTCTATTTAAACCATTGCTACACTGAAATTTCATTGCTCTGGAGGTTCAGGAGGTATATACAGCTCAAGTAAATGCAAGGAATCTTCAGGCTATGCATCGATGACATCCACCAGTGCAGTCATGCACCTGTGCACTCCTGAAAGTGGATAGCAAAGTTTTCTGCCTGATGTAAGAAGTCATCCTTGTCCCATGCTGACAGTGTGAAGATGGAGGTTGGAAGATATGCGGGAAAGTCAGAGAATGAGGAGTAGCTTGGTAAGAGCAAACATCTCACAGCAGTTGTGCAAATCCAGAGGAGTGGTAGCTGTGTTACTCACTCGAAGGAAGGGTAGAAAGGACAAAAGGTCACACAAAGGACAGTCATTTTTATTCACTGAACATGAAAATGCAACAACTGAAGTATAAACAGTTCCCATGTATCATGGTAGGAAATATGAAATATTCCTGATAAGATCAAATCTAAGGAGACCAAAACAAAAGCATTGACAGAAAACCCTGTGAGAGACTGAAAACTGCTTTTGAACAGTCATGGAAGGATTTTTTTGGGATCATGTAGTGTCTCTCCAGACACAGAATCATAGAATCACAGAATCACAGAATTACAGAATCAAAGAATCATAGAATGATAGAATCAAAGAATCATAGAATCAACCAGGTTGGAAGAGACCTCTAAGCTCATCCAGTCCGACCTAGCATCCAGCCCTAGCCAATCAACCAGACCATGGCACTAAGTGCCCCATCCAGGCTTTGCTTCAGCACCTCCAGGGATGGGGACTCCACCACCCCCCTGGGCAGCCCATTCCAATGCCAATCACTCTCTCTGGCAAGAACTTCCTGCTGGTTGCCTGGCAGAAGAGCCCAAGCCCCCCTGACAACAACCTCCTTTCAGGTAGCTGTAGAGAGCAATGAGGTCTGCCCTGAGCTTCCTCTTCTGCAGGCTGCACACCCTCAGCTCCCTCAGCCTCTCCTCACAGGGCTGTGCTCCAGGCCCTTCACCAGCCTTGCTGCCCTTCTCTGGACACCTTCCAGCACCTCAACATCTCTCTTCAACTGAGAGGCCCAGAGCACATTAGCACACATCGAATAAGCATTAGGCTTGAGATAGCTCTTGGAGAAAGCCTGCATTAGCACTGCAGTTCTGGGTTGCCCATTGATGAGGGACACCATGCTGCCTGATGAAGCTGTGGCTGGTGGCTCACACTGTGGATGGGTGGCTGGAGCATGCCTGGATTACTTCACACCACATTCTTACTTTTAAATTTGTGATTCTGTTCTTATCTAACTTTTGATGATTTTTTAAAGGATACATATTCTCGAAAAGTATCCTTCATCTACAGAACTTTGCCTCACTCTGAATAAAGAGAAGATTTGAGACCACACTGTAACTTAGCTCTGCCACGGTATTTAAAGGTGGAAATACTACCCTGTCATTGTGACCTCTGAACAGCAGAAGGCAAATGAATAAACACAGCTGTTGGCCCTAGATAGAATATAAAGCAGCTCAGAATGGTGACAGGATCACTGCCAAAATACTCAGTACTGGAAACAAGCCCACACGTGCTTTTACACATGCTGGATTGCTGCACTGTGAGTTTACTTTGCTCTCCAATTTTTAGCTGTTCATCCATCCCAATCCCTGAACTGAAAATTAAAGTTAAGATATAATTACCTCAATTCAAATAAAACTTCACTGCATAAACGAACAATTTAAGAAAATATATATTTTTACGTGGTTATGGTGGCTGCTGTGATCTAGAGAAAACAAAGAGCTTGTGAGCAAATAGTATAAAATCACAGAACCTTGGAGGTTGGAAGGGACCTCCAGAGATCATCAAGTACAATCCCCCTCCCAAGGCAGGACTCCCTAGGGTAGTTCACACAGGAACACATCCAAACGGGTTTTGAAAGTCTCCAGAGAAGGAGACTCCACAACCTCTGGAGGCTTTCAAAACACGCTTGGATCCATCATACATATAAGTTATATATATAAAGTTATGTATGTAAGTCCATCATACATATAAGTTATATATATAAAGTTATGTATGTAAGTCTTATATATACATATAAAGGTTATCTATAGATGTATTCGAAGTAAAAATAGGTTTGTATTCCTTCCAGTTGACCATAGATGTAAAATCAAGTGTCATCTGTTAGAATCATAGAATCAGTCAGGGTTGGAAGGGACCACAAGGAGCATCCAGTTCCAACCCCCCTGCCATGGGCAGGGACACCCTACCCTAGATCAGGCTACCCACAGCCTCATCCAACCTGACCTTAAACACCTCCAGGGATGGGGCCTCAACCTCCTCCCTGGACAACCCAGACCAGGCTCTCACCACTCTCATGGTGAAGAGTTGAGCTACAGCTTGAAGTATCCTGTGTTTCTTGGAAATCTACCTACTTATAGCTAGCAGTCTTGTGATCTTTCAGGGGTTTTTTGTACTACTGGAGAAGTCTCAATTAAGATCTCTCATAAAGCAGACTTTTTTTCCTTTTATCATTCAATATTTGAAAGATTAACCTGATTTTGAGAATCTTTTTATAGAATTCCTATAATGACTTCACCTATCAAGTTTCCTGTGCTATTACATCACTTCTAATTAACTCCCCTGCTAACGATTTGATACTGTTCATTTTGCAGTTTGAGAATGTTATCAAAGCTTTACTGAAATTAACTACTGTTAGTTCTATTCATTGCTTAAAATTCATCATTGGCTTTTGTGGATTGTTAATGGCTTCATTTAAGGAGCACAGCCAGAATACTGCATTATCCTGCTAAGCGCTTGTGCGATCCTCATCAGTGTAAGACCTGAACACTTCTTAGTCATTAGTGCATTTTTGTCCTCTCATATCCATGGGAAATAGTGAAATATTATCCCTGCTTCATGTAAGGATAGGTGAAATGAAGTCAGTTACATAGATTATTCAAGATAATACGCAAAGAGGAAGCAAAAGGGTAGCTCAGGTTCTGATTGACCACATGCATCTTGGGTATCATCTTGTTCAACACTTGAGAAATCAGCCTGTGCTTCTGTCCTCACCTCTTCAGATTTCTGAAGCTTTACAAGTGCTGAATTTAAGCAGTGCTGAATTTACAGCAAAGTATCAAAATGTGAAGATTCTGACTAAAGGGGGGGTGAATATTTTTAGTTGCTTTTCTTGTAATAGAATAGAATTATAGAATAGTAAGGTTGGAATGGACCTCAAAGATGATCTAGTTCCAACCCTCTACCATAGGCAGGGACACCTCCCACTAGTACAGGTCACTGAAGGCCTCCTCCAACCTGGCCTTGAACACCTCCAGGGAGGGAGCAGCCACAACCTCCCTGGGCAACCTGTGCCAGTGTCTCACCACCCTCACTGCAAACAACTTCCTCCTAACATCCAGTTTCAATTACCCCTCTGCCACTTTAAACCCATTGCCCCTTGTCCTGTCATTACAAGACCTTGTCAATAGTCCCTCCCAAGCCTTCCTGCAGGCCCTCTTCAGATACTGGAAGGTTATTATAAGGTCTCCTGGAAGCCTTCTCTTCTCCAGGCTGAAGAGCCCCAACTCTCTCAGTCTGTCCTTATAGGAGAGATGCTGCAGCCCTCTCAGCATCTTCGTGGCCTACTCTGNGCACTCACACTGCAGGCTCATGTTGAGCTTTTCATCACCCCAGACCCCAGGTCCTTTTCCTTAGGGCTGCTCTCAGCCATTCACCACTTGGCCTTGTTGAATGTCATGATGTTGGCTTGGGCACACCTCTCCAGCCTGTCCAGGTCCCTCTGGATGAATCCCTGCCCTCTGGCAAGTTGACTGTGCCAAACAGCTTGGTGCCATCTGCAAACTTACTGAGGGCGCACTGATTCCTCTGTCCATATCGCTGACAAAGATGTCAAACAGCACTGGTGCCAGCACTGACTCCTGAGGGACACCACTTGGCACCGGTCTGCAGGTGGACATTGTGCCCTTGATCACCACTCTTGGCATGCGACCATCCAGCCAAGTCCTTAGTAATAAACGTCCATCAGAGAAATAAAAAAAAGTCTCTGAGAAATAGTCAAAAATGTTTTTAGGCACTGCAGTTCAGGGGTCCTGTGTTCCTATCCTGACTGTTCCCACAAGACAGACAACCAAACAACCAAGCAAGAGGGAAGACAGGATCACAGAATTTATCCTGTGTCCAAGCAGATTATTTCAAAGAGGACAAGGACCTGAACCACCAAACATACTTTGCTGTGCTCATTAGCAAAAATGTTCCACTTTCATTTACTTTCTGTTGTCCATGTTTAGATGTGTGGGTCTGTTTCTGTTTGTTTGTTTGTTTTCAGGCTAGATTGTGGAAATAGATTTTATGGAACAAAATTAAAATTCCCTATGAAAAACATCCATCTTTCTATGCTGCATAATGAAGGATTTCACTTCCAATTCCTCCAATCCTCTGAATCCTTTTGATCCGAACTATTCTTGAGCAAGAGCTTCCATACATCTGCTGCCCTTTCATGACTAACCATTTCCTTTGGTTTGTTCTGTACCTTGTTCCAACTAGCTCTGACTAATAGCTCCTACCTATTTTTCTTGTATCAGAAAACAAAATGAATAATGATTTTTTATTTAACCTCTTCATGCTTTTAATGATTTTAGAGGCCTGTGGTATGACATCTCTGAATCATCTCTTTTACAGGCTGAAATTCCTTAGTGACTATTTCCTCATATGGGAGAAAACAAAGATTTATACCCTTAATCATTCTTCCCTCAATATTCTGTTATTTGCTTAGAGATCAGGGGATTATAGCTGCACTCAGAATTTAAGAGATAAACAAACTATTTATTCATATAGTGACATAATTTTATTCCCTGGTTTGTTCTCTGCTTTTTGTACTTGTTCTTTTGATTGAAAGCAAACAATGGGTTGGTGCATTCCTGGAAAAAAGAAAGATTTCTCCCAAACAATGTGTTTCTTTCCATGTGTTTAACTGAAAATTGATACCTAGAACACTAGAAATTTGGTGTCTTAAGATAAAACAACAATGTGGGTGGGTGTCTGGAGAGCAGCCCTGAGGAAAAGGACCTGGGGGTCTGGAGTGATGAAAAGCTCAACATGAACCTGCAATGTGAGTGCAGCCCAGATAGCAATCAAGTGCAGGCTATGAGATTTGGGGCTTTACAGCCTGGAGAAGAGAAGGCTTCCAGGAGACCTGAGAGTAACCTTCCAGTATCTGAAGGGGGCCTACAAGAAGGCTGGGGAGGGACTATTGACAAGGTCTTGCAATGCCAGGACAAGGAGCAATGGGTTTAAACTGGCAGAGGGGAGATTGCAAGTGGCTGTTATGAAGAAGTTCTTTGCAGTGAGGGTGGTAAGACACTGGCACAGGTTGCCCAGGGAGGTTGTGGCTGCTCCCTGCCTGGAGGCGTTCAAGACTGGGTTGAGACGAGTCCTTGAGGGACCTTTACTAGTGGGAGGTGTCCCTGCCTATGGCAGGGGGTTGGAACTAGATGATCTTTGAGGTCCCTTCCCACCTTACCATTCTATGATTCTATGATAATATACATGAAAGGTAACAGCTAGAAAGGATGCAGGCAAGGACAAAAGATGCACACATAGCCTATAAGCATGAAATCAGGATCTTCCTTTCTGAGAGAAAAAAAAAACCCATACCAAACATTTAATATTATTGCAGGTTAAACTCTGCATTCAAGCTGCTTAATTATAATTATGCTCCCTTTTTAGGTAGCCAAGGCTAGGATCAAAAAAAGAATTAAGCTTCCCGCCATGTTATTTAATAGGGAGCCTCCAAATGCCTGGACAACCAGCAAATATCAAGGAGGCAGCATGTTGTAATGCATATGGCATTTATCAAAAGCAATCCTGAATAATACAGCAAATAAAGCCCTTCACTACAATTGTAACATTTAGCACCTTTCCCATGTAATTCAGCTCATAGGCGTCTAATTAAAGTGCAGCCAACCAAATGCTTAGAAGACAACCAATTTAATTGCTGTAATTGTGTAATTTAGATGAATAATAAATGTGCTAATGATACCGTAATATTAAGTGTTTCAAGTTGGGGACTGAGACAATTAAGATATAATTGTAAAGCAGCGATCCACAAATGATGAGTGAAATCCTTCCTGTTGGGAATGGTATTGACTAACAGAACACAGCAACTGCATCATCTGTTGACATTCAATTTAATACAAGAGAACACATAACCCTGCTGACCATAGAAAAATCAAGCGAACATATAACCCTGCTGAGCACAGAGAAATCAAGAGAACACATAACCCTGAGGAGCATAGAGAAGTCAAGAGAACACATAACCCCGCTGAGCATAGAGAAATCAAGAGAACACATAACCCCGCTGAGAATAGAGAAATCAAGAGAACACATAACCCCACTGAACACAGAGAAACCAAGAGAACACATAACCCTAATGAGCATAGAGAAACCACTGCACATTACCTTCCCTCTTTAAAACAGAGATGCAGTTGAAAGGAAATTATAGCAAGTGTTTTATAAGGTACTTAATTTAATTCTTGGATTGGCCTGCAGTAGTGAGATCTTCAAGAGCTATCTAAATCTGATATAATGGGCAGACTGACAGACTGATAGCTTCGTCAGCTGTCAGTAAAGCAGAATTCCTTTGCATTTTTTCTACCAGAAATGGACAACAACAAAAACAACAGAACCCCAAAAACAGAACAAAAAAACCTCACACTAGAAAATGTTAAGCTCTGATTTCAGAAGGAAAACTTAAAAACTTATTTTTGGTTCTGGTTATATATTTTTTTTATTATTTCTATTAGGGAACATAGCATATCCTTGTGGACATTATATTAAAAGACCAGATAGCTTGTTCAGAATTAACTTCAGTATCTTTGTGGCACGGCAAGCTAAACATATCCAATCTGCCAGCCCAGTCTTTTATTTGTATAATTAGTTCTGTTTGAACTCAATAATTAATTGGTAGTGGCCTTATCTTTAACAAGAGACTTCTTTTACCTTGTCTGTTTGTTTTTTATGGTATGAACTATTGAAATAAAAATACTCACAAGCACTGTGAAACCTTTCCCAAAGTTGGCCACAGTATATCTTAGTATTAAGCTTGTACCCTACATAAGCAGTTTTCCATCCTGTGAAATGAGCACAATGTTTGAATCTTTTGGGGTTTGTTTGTTTGTTTGAACTAATGCTACTAAAGTATAATCACATTAGTATCTCTCATAAAGTATGATAAAAGAATGTTAATCAAGCAGCAAAAAAGTACCATTCAGAATGATTACCTGGAGAATATTAACTTTTTCCTGGGTTGGAAGCCCTGATTCAGTCCATTCCCTCTGCAGTTTTTAGCTTATTCTCACTATTGTCCTACCTGCATATCCTTTTTAAATGAACAAGGGATTGTGCCCTCAAAGACATTTAGACCCAGCTGTGGATCACAGGACAAGTTGCTGCAGATTGCTGACGAGAGTGCCAAGGGAGATGTGAGAACATCTTTGAGGTTAGGGAAGTTCATAAGCATTTTCCTGCATAACATCAGAAGTCCAAGCATTCTCACACAGTAGTATTATGATTCTAAGGAATCCTAAGTGAAAGCACTTTTTATTTCCAGCCTATCACTTTGGTATCACTTCAAGAATATAATCTCCTAGTTTAAATTCATCACTACTGAAATATCTGAATGTCCTGAGCCTATTGATCTTTTATCTTATTAGTTCTTAATAACTCTGGCATTTGAAGCATACAATCTTCACTGTCCACTGAGGCCAGTGTCCCATCCCTCTTTTTGCAATGGCTTCTGGCTCAATGCTGATGATTTTTTTTTTTCAACAAGATTTGAGAGGCTTGTGGCTTTCTGCAGGCATAAACTAGGTAATTTGCATTTACATCTCTACTACCATAACAATCTTTTTACTCATGCCTCCTACTTTCATAATACCACAACAAAGTTCATATTCTAACCTTACTATATTTTCCTTTGCCTTTATTCTGTCATTTCAGTCATCTTGGTGATGCTTGGTGACAGGACAAGGGGCAATGGGTGGAAGTTGAGGCATAGGAGGTTCCATGTGAATCTGAGGAAGGATTTTTTTACTGTGAGGTGACAGAGCACTGAAACAGGCTGCCCAGGGGGGTTGTGGAGTCTGCCTCTCTGGAGATATTCAGAACCATCTGGATGTGTTCCTGTGTGATCTGCTCCAGATGATCCTGCTCTCGCAGTGGGGCTGAATCAGATGAGCTCTTGAGGTTCTTTCCAGCCCCTGACATTCTGTGGTTCTATGATTCAATGATTCTGTGATCTTGTGATTCTATGATTCTATGATTCCATGATTCTACGATTCTATGATTTCTTCCATCATAAACCAAAACACAAACTGCCTTT
>VWYK01031068.1:16891-41858 GCA_013399775.1 Semnornis frantzii | reverse complement strand
GTGTGTGTATGTGTTGGTTTGTGTGTATATTTATTTTTTTGGTGTGTGTATATTGTGTGTTGTAGATTACTTTTCTGCACCAGCTAGTGCCTGACAGGCTGGCAAGAAGCAGCTGCACACTGTCAGTTTCTTACCTGGTGCTTACAGTTCAGTGGTACAGTTGTGTGTACTGATACCGGAGCTGGCAATAGCTCTGCGAGAGATGTAAGCTGGATGGCTGCTGGAAGTGGTGCTAGTGCCTAACGGTTCGGAATTTAGCCTAATAGCTTGCTTCAGTCAATCATCTGAAAAGTTTGCTGCAGACTAACAATAGCCCTCACAAAGTTTGTTGTGTTTGGCTTCAGTGATCTGCTGTGGGAGTGCACTTTGAAAGAGAACTTCAAGAACTCTTCTCTTCTTAGAATGAGAGAAATGGGCTTGCATCATTAGTCAGTAAACAGCCCCAGTTTAGAACAGCATTTTCCCTTCAGGTCCTGCCTTTCCTATGCTACTACTCATCTGCAGTTATGATACTAAAAATCATCTTAATGCTGCTCTTGTCTGTTCTGATGTTGCAATCTTAGGAAACTAATGGAAAACAAAAGACTTTTTCGTCTCTTGGCTTTCTGGTCACTACAGTTCTTCATCTTACCTAGCTACATGCAGCTCTTCTGATTCAGGATGTTTTTAACTTAAGCTTCTAGTTTTACTATTTGCTAAACAACACTTGTGAAAATCAGTAGAGCTCGAATGTAACTGCAGCATATCAAAGTGAATCTTGGAATCCACAGAGTCTAACTCCTAAATCAGACAAGTTCTAATTGGAACCTGTAACAAAGGTCTTGTTATGTATTGGTTTCTAGATCTCTCAGAGGGGAGTTTGGATTGTGTGTGTTCCCTCCTTCCTGCCACAGCTTAATTTGTTCTCAGCTGGATTTTGTGCAGTAGGATTGGAATCTGACCAAATCAAATGATTCCAGAGGAAGGAGGAAAACAACAACATCCCCAGAGGATGCATATGATCAGTAGCCACAGCAGATGTGCTTTTCACAGAGATGCTGAGAGCATCTGCACTGTGTCCATGAGAGGCTAAAGGTTATTACCTAGGCTGAGTATTATTGCATGGTTCACAACTCTATGATTCATCTCTCAAATGATCACACTTTGGAACACTGATGTAAGGGCAGGATCTTGCTAAATGCCTGAAGAGGGACCACTGTGTATGCTGGATTATGCAGACAGAAGTGATATAAAAGAGACAATCCATGAGTCAGTGCATTCAGTACAGGCAGAAGTAACTCAATTTGAGTGTTAAGTGAAGCATCAGTTTGCAGAGCCAAGTGTGGTGGCTTTGTGCCTTAATGCTGGCTGGCAATACTCTATGTAAAAGCCATGTGTGCCAAAGCAATGCTTCAAAACAAGAAGCATTTAAGGTAGTAATCCATTTCACAGATTGGGCCATGGGCATTCTGAGAGGGGGGGGTTTGTTTTCTTTTGGTGTAAAGCATGGAGAATTTGTTTTCCAGACAGTCTGGCAGAAGCACAAAAGAAGAGCTCCTACCTCACCTCGGTGAGGTGTTACAGTCAGGTGTTTAGTTACACTTAGGTTGCAGTTTCCCCATCAGCTTGGAGCACAGGTAGCAAAGTGATGGCTTTCCTGAAAAAGGTGCACAGTCAAACTTTGCAGCTTCATCATTCCTCTTGATTTCTTGGAGAGTTTAGGGAAACTCTCCAAACGCTATGAAATTTATGATTCCATTAGGAAATACTTGGTGCTGTTTGACGTCTGGGAGGACTCGGAGGAGAATTCCAAGAACACTGAGGAAATGCTAAACTGATAAAGCAAAAATAATCATTGCAGGAAGAGTTATTTCTGGGAGGATGAGGACAAGATATTTTACCTGATAATTTGAGGCCATTGCCTGGGATCTGCTCTAGAAGGAAGAGGTAATACTTTGGTCAGAGGACTCGATCCTGGAGAGAGCTCTCAAGCAAAGGACTCTACCTGTGAAGTTCCTTTTGACCTGCTGCTGACATGCTTAGGTTTTAATGTCTTCTGTTCTGTCTTCTGTTCTGCTTTTCTTATTTGAATCCTGGAAATAACAAAAGCAGTCATCTGACTGGACCAAGGAAAGCACAGCACAAAAGCTGTGCAGCTAATCTCACCATTTCTTTAGTCCTTCATGGAGCTGCTTTGCTCTTTACACAAACCAAACCTAAGGAACACTCAATTTTCTACCAGGGTGTTGCTTCTGTCACGATTCCCTGCTAATGTCTTCTGGCCAAATTGGAAGTTGAGTAATTCTATCTTGTATTTTAGTTTCAATCCTCCTCCCTGTGCCCAGGTGTTCTGCTTGGATAGTTTTTCATTGTATATCAAAGTAAAGGATAGTGGTTATGCTGTATTTTGTTCCACTTGGAGCTGCAGTATTCAGTGTTCCTTAGGTTCTGCTTCTTTCTTTGCACTTAAAGCAACTTGGTTGCAGTATGCTGCAGAAGTGTCATTACACCATCTTGAAGGGTTATGCAAACCAAGTGCTGGAATTCAGGACTGCATGTCAGGTCCAGTGACTGTTGTATAATACCAGAGACAGCATATCAGAATAGTTTCTTTGTAGGCATATAGAAGCTGACTTTTCTAGAGCAAAGAATTCTCCTAGAAGACAGACAGAGGGAAATGAAAATACAGTATGCAGTGATTCCAAGCCCTACAGCTAAGTTCCCTGGCAGTGGTTGTGATTGCTCTGATAAAAACCATTGTTTACTAAAGAGAAGATGGCCAAGGAGTGGCTTCTAGAGGGTTTCTCCTGAGTCCTGTGTTTGAATAAGGGATTAGGTGATGAAGCAGCACTGTCATGTAAAGGATGGAGGTTAGCACATAGGAAGAGCCTGACTTATGTAACCTGGCTCTTTCTCTGTCAAACTCAAAAGTTTCTGTGTTGCAGTTGAAAGTAGTTAAAGCAAGACCCAGTGAAATTTATAACCTTCAGGTTTATACTTGTGCAGGTCTAGGAATGAGAATGTGCCTCCTGACATCCCAGCTTTTGGCATCGACTCTTGCTAGCAGTGCGTCAGCCTCTGCGTCCCCGCACCACAAACACCACCACCAAAGGAGCAGTAACAGCAGTGACCACAGGATGAGTCCCATGGTAGGTGATGGAAACTGATTGTGGTTCACCCACTTTCATTTTTCTTGGGAATGATCTGTTCTCCTCCAGGTGCAATTTATCTTGCACTCCTTAGTCAGAGCAGATGAGCAGTAGTGGAGTCATTGGCGTTACGCCTGTGGTGTCTGGCTAAAGGTGAAACCAAGCCTGGGCTGATTTCCTTTTTAAATATAAGCATCTTGGTTCTCCTCAGAACCTAAAGAGCTGAATTTCAGATTATTTTAATAGTGACTATGCAATTCTTCAATAAAGCTCCATTTCTTAGCCATAATTACTTTAAGTTGATGCATTTATAAGTAAGACTAAGAAATGAAGGCATTTAGGGAAGCAGTTTCTTGTTGAGCTGCTATAAATAATTAAAACTTGCTACACTTCTTAGACAGTCAGAACAGAATCCAGCAAGCAGTGTGTAGCACTTGCCTCAAAAGAAGTAGAGAAGCTGACACCTGCAAGCAGAATAAAGTTGTGCTGCAGGGGGAATCTTACAGATTGGGTTTGTGTGGGTCAGAGAGGGAGCCTTTACTTGACACTTAAGCACACAACTCATACAAACACTGAAATGTGGCAACAGTTCTTTAAGAATACACCTTTCTAGCTTTTTCTTATTTCATAATCACAATCTCTCACGTTTTCATTAATTTTATTAAATACTTCACCACTTATGATGATTGGTAGGGAGAGAATTTATTTATGTCCTTAAAACTGAAGTTCCAGGGTTGGGTTTGCAGCTCTAAGATTGGGATTTGAGATTCTGCAGTTAGCAGTGGAATTGAGATGAAGTGGGAGTGAATGGAACTGCCCTTTTAACTCCACCCTCCCTTTGGAGAGTTCTGTTACGAATATATAGGTGATCCAGCTCTGGCAGGGGGAGTTGGACTAAGAGACATTTCGAGGTCCCTTCCAGCCCCTACCATTCTGTGATTCTGTGAAGAGGCAAGAAATGTCTTGAGCAACAAGGACTAAGTGTTTCTACCAGGAGTTCACTAAGGGGATCCATTATAAAAGATGAATATCTTTATGGATAATTAAACTGGAAACAAGTTTTTGAAAGGTCCTTTTCTGTCTCTTGGTACTTGGACAGAACATTTCCTTTTAAAATAAGCCTATCAGATTTTCACAGTCAGCTGGCAGACCTTGGGAGGAAAATTCTTTTGTCGTGCAAGGGAGAGGACTATGTGTGAAAACTATCAAAAACATTTTCTTTTTGTGGAATGCTGAGCAAAAAGATTGTTCAGTGAACGTTTCAGAGTTGTAGGGCTGAAGGAGGCTAAGGTGAACATCTCTTGAAGGGCTCTGCTGCTAAATAAATCGCAAAACACAAAAGGTTTCCAAAAGAGTTTAATAAATAATGAGGTTTGGTTTTTTTGTTGCGGTTTTTGTTTTTCTTTTCTTTTCTTTCCTGTACTGTATAAACTATAAATATACCATGCAGTCCTTTATAACTTAAAATAATTTACAGACTGAGGTAGGGGGGTAGGAGGATGTTGTCGTGGGGTTTAGGTCCGTCTCAGGGTCTCCCTGTCTTCCTGCTGAGCACACAGACGCAGGCTGTGTCAATTCGAATGAACCTCCAGGCTGCTTGCTTGCCCTCCATCGTCAGTGCTTTGACAAAGGTGTGAGTGGTGGTGCAGTAAGAGTTCCAGTGCTTGGCGTCGATCCCTCGGCACCCGCTGGACACTGGCTTAGGGTCCCTGCACTTGGTCTCAAAAAAGTACTGCTTGAAAACGTTGTTGTTGATGTTGACCTCTCCCAACACTGTCACCTCTTTGCCTTTAATGTCGGTGGCCGTGGTTTTGTCCCCAACCCACATGCTGACGCTGTCGCACACCGAGAACTCTCCGCGGTGCAGCACAGGGTGCGCAGTCCTCTTGCTCCTGGCAGTCCTGTTGAGAGGAGCTGCGCTGCCGAGGAGTGCCAGGCTCTGCCCCTGCCCTGCCAGCGGCGGCGGCTGCGTGCTGAGCAGCACCCGGGGAGAGCGGAAACGCCGCTTCTTAAAATACTTCGGGTCCATGGTGATATTTACAGTTTCTCTTCTACCTATCGTCCAAGTCGGGTGGCTGTGGGATGACCGTGGAGCTGCCTCGGGAGCGTGGTGGCTGTTACTTGGGTGGCTACTGAGCAGGGAGCGTTCCGCAGGGTACTCCAGTGGAGCATTGTCCTCTGACTTTGGAGCTGCCTGTGTGCCGATCAAAAAAGCTATGATCAGAGTGTAGTACAGCATGGACATTACGCTATGCACCTAGGACAAAAGAGAAATGCAAAGTTACTGGCAGCCATGCTGGCACAAACGGATGCCATTACTGACCATAAACGTGTAAGATACCAGGATCCTACAGATCTCATCAGGTACTCGTCTGGGTGCCAGATGTTTGTCTTCCGGAAGGGCTCCTTCAGACAGCATAAATGTTCTTAATAAAGCGAGAACATTAGAAAATAATAGCTAGATTATTATTAATTCCTCTGGTATTTGTTATTAGAACACTGTTTATGAAGCACTTCTGTGGTGTTATTAATGTGGAGACCATATGGTGACAGCATGTTCCCAGGAGTAAAATCGCCAATGAATTTTGCAGCAACCTTTCTGGCCGGGGCTGATCTCTTGGCTGCAAATACCCTGGAGCAGAGAGAGTAGAAGCAGTCCCCTGGCTAAAATAACTCTTCATTCAGTTAAATTGTCAGCAGAAGTGTTCCTGGGGCTAGGGTGGAGACCACCAAGCCAGTACTTGTGGAAGGGAGGGAGCCCCGGTGCACTGTGCCATTGTCACGCACTCCACAGCCATGCTGGTCTGCCATGTGGACAGGCCCCACCACTCTGGCTGGCTCGGCAGCCTCCAGCAGCCTCCATGGATCCCATCTGCTCTTTCTGGACGCACCACGTTGCTGCTTTTGGGCAGATAAAGCTCAGGCCCCTTCCCAGAGGAGCTCAGACATCACACGTCAGGAGGGCAGATGGGATCTGTGTTCAAGCCGCCTGCTAGGACAAACATGGGTGTTACATGGGAGCACTGAGGGTGACAGGCTGCTGCTGGGCTGGCATCTTTTTAAGTGTGGCATAACTAAAACTCCTTGTGGGAATTATGTACAGGGAAAAACCTTCCCTTATTCAGGCTGCCTTGAGCAAGAAGCTCCCACAAATGCTGCTGCACAGCAGATCCAGTGCCAGACATCCTTTGATCTGGAGAATATGCATTTCTATTTGGATGTGGAAGAGTGTAAGGTAAGTATTGGAAACTTTAAGAAGAAATATTTGCTACAAGACCAGCAGCAGTGAGACCTTGTTAGGTAACTACCATGTGCTGACTAATTCAACCACATGCTGTGTTAACAAACCAGCAGCAGGCATCCTGGGAATAAGAGACATTCAAAAACGATCTGCAATTGCAGTTAAGGGCAGACATTGTATTTCCTCTGTGAAGACTTAATAAGCAGAGACAGGGTATAAACAGCAAAAACCCTAGCAAGAGAGGCTCCTCCCCTGTCTCTGCCTTGTTTTGCCTGACATGTCTCAGCTGGCCCTGAATGAGGCTGTGTCCAGCCAACAGGCAGCCAGCCTCACATGGACTGGACAAACAGGGTTTTGTGAAAGAGGAATCAGGCTCTGCACTTTACTGTGATTTCCCAGCATGTCTCAATGTTTTTTCTGGGTGTGGGACAATTATTGCTGAAGTTACCCCTTGCAATTCTTCTGTAGCTTTCTCAGACTAGAATCTCAAGCAGCACTAAAGCACTCAACCTGAGCCTTCACTTTTCTAGAGCACAATCTGGTAGCCAATGCAGAACCCCAAGATGCCCCTTTCAGGATCCTATGTGGACAGGCTTATCTCAGGCAGGAGTGGAAATGAAATAAACAGCAGTGTTTGTGTGTGGCTGGGCAAGCATTCAGGCAATCATTAGGAGATGTCAAGTGAAGGTAATGACCCAAGAGGATGAAGATGCTACAGTCAGGGGGAGAAAAGAAGAGAAATGCCAAAAGCTGCAGGGGCTGCTTTCTGTGCAACAGCTGGGTGGAAGAATTTGGGACAAAACGATGATGAGGAGGGTCAGATCTCTCAGAGAGAAAATCCTTACTGTTCCAGCATTGCTGTAATTTGCTTGAAACAAGGCTGAGGGTTGCTGCTTTCTCACATGCTGCTCGTGCTTGAGCACTCATCATCATCTGTATAAGGAAAGAGAGCTGGGTGTAGCTCAATAGCTTGGCTGTGCACCATTCAGAGAGTAACCCCTTATTTTACAACAAAATTAAAATCAGATGGTTCATTACATCTTAGCTTTCCTGACAGAAATGTTAATGGAAAAGGTTTGCAGAACAGAATCCAGGCACAATTTAGACATGCCAATAGCAGCCTCAACCTATTGTGTTTATACATAAAGCCTTTTTTTATTATTTCCTTCTATAGAAAAGAGACACTGCAGTGTCAGCAAAGAGCTGGTTCTGGTTTTGTGCTCTACAAGATTCATTGCCTTAAAATGCAGCCACATTTGTGTCTCTGCTCTGAGTTTCTTAACCTTGCATTATTGCTTTAAGGCCATTAACACAGTCAGATCAATCTCACCTTGCCCCTTTGTTTTTTCCCCTCTTAAACTTGCTTTGTATTTTCTTTCCATGTAGTAAAACAATCTTTTATGCTACTTCCTAGAGGTGTTCACAGTGCATGCCAAGTGCAGCCACCTGAACTTCCAGGGAGATGCCCAGCTGCCAATTCTAGTCCTGGCAGTGCATGGTATCTGTTTGTACCATTGGCCACAAAGGTGATCACAGGCATTTTCAAAGTATGAAACCTGTACTGAACCAGAGAGTGTTTAGTGACAACTGTGACATCTCATTGGACCATCTCTCACTATAAGCAAACATTCCCCACAGAAGATAGAATGTCTGGAGACAGAATAAAGGCAGGCAGAATAAGTGGAATCTCATTTTAGGCAGACAATAGCCAACTAGCAGGTACCAGTGAAGCAGTGTGCTTCACAAGTCAAAGAGCTAAGGTTTTCCAACCAGTAAGTGTTAAATGCAACCCTACTGGCTTCATTCTTTAGAAGACAAACCAATGATTATTCTTTTTTTTCCAAGTTCACAATGACAATTCTCCTCCCTACTTGTACATGAGTCAAGTTGCATTTAAACTCTTCTTCTGGTATATGTCAGGCTGCCTGGTGACAATTTCAGTCTGTTCTGAGAAGAGTGTGTGTGAGCTGTGCTTACCTCTGAGTGTACTGCATAAAAAACAAGGTCTTTATTCCATCCAGATGCTGAGCTGGGGTCGGCTGCAGTGTGCCATCAGGCCAGTCTGGCTGCGCAGCTGAGTCTGGGAGTTGCTTATTCTCTCTTCAGCTAGAGGCAGAAGTACTTATTTCAGTAATTAGCCAGCAAAGAAGTGTTCTCAGTACCATTCTGCACTTGGTATCTGAAGCAGAGGGACAAATCCACTTGCTTGGCTCTCTGAACTGTGCTTTTTTTCACTGTTACTGTGCAGAGGTTCTTTAAAGTGCAGTTTTCAACTCTCAAGACCAGCAGATTTGTACAGTACACAGACAGAGCTACCTCTTTGCAGCACCTTTACCAGCAGTCCCCTGCTCCCCATCCCCCTCAGGCATCTGCCAGGCTCACCAAAACCAGAAGGGATGCAGCATGGTGAAGCAGTACCTGCTGATGTCACTGAGCTGAGTTTACACAGTAGTGAGAGACAAATGTGGGCTCAGAGCAGCCACAGCATCTTTGTCTGGGAAGCAAACCTGGCTACAAGGCACCACAAGTTGTGTGCCAGCAAACACAGAGGGTGTAAAACTGAGCAGCTACTCTGCTTGGTTGTCCAGACTGATCTAAACAGCAGCACCTTGTGTCCCTTTGCTGTCACAGTGCTTCAGGATGGTGCACTCCTACTGCTGGTACTCAAACATTCAAACCCAGTGACATGTATAGCACCTGCAGGATGTGAGCCTATCTGTGTCCTAGCCACAGAGCTGCTATCTGCAAGGCTTGGACTCTGCTGGATTCAGCATGCAGTGTCAAGCACATCTGCTAGCACCCAGGCATGAACTCCATTCACTTTGTACCTGCACATTTTCTGTCCACAGGAGAGCTGGCTGCCAGGAACCCTAGCCAGTAGGTTTGGCTCATACCAAGATCCAAATACAACCTATTTAATTCTTAAAAATGGAACTCTTTCAAGCAGTGCAGAGCACAGGACTCAGTCTGTTAGGTGCTTGTTGCATCATGTTGTGCAGTGCTGCTGCAGCCTGCTTGGCCATTCTCTGGATTTGCTGCTGTCTCTAGGTCGTGGCTTATGTTCTACTCTACCTCTGTGGCTGAAGTATGTAGGCATTAAGCTAGTTGCAGTGATAGGAATGTGTCAGGAAGGTCAAACAGAGTTCTGAAATCCTAAGCTTCATGCCACCAGACCCAGTGTGCTGTATTTTTGCAAGAATGTACCTTTCAGTGGACTCTTGACTGTTTAGTAACAGTAATGATAGAGCTGTAATATGCTGGCCACTGCCAAAAATAATCCAAGAGCTTTTCCAACTGTTCTGCCATCCTAAGAAAACACTGCTTCAGTTCAAACTGGCTGGTTTTTAACCACAAAAGAGTTTATTTTCAGCAGGGCTGAAAAGTTCTTTTCCTATCTTCTTCCCGTATTCCTGGTTGTGGCAGAATCCAGTAAATCATGAAGTGTTATTCAAGTGATGCTCAAGACAACATCTAGAAACGATTCCTCTCTACCTACAGTTTCAGGAGACAGAAGAAGTATTAGTTTAGCCATACTTCAGGTGATACTTTATTGTTTCTTATGTCAGAGCTGTTGGAACCAATCCAGAGGAGGCCACCAAGGTGCTCCAAGGGCTGGAGCAGCTCTGCTGTGAGCACAGGCTGAGGGAGCTGGGAGGTGCAGCCTGCAGAGGACAAGACTCTGGGGGGACCTCAGAGCTGCTGCCAGTGCCTGAAGGAATCCTGCAGGAAGGCTGCAGAGGAACTTCTCATGAAGGAATCTAGCAGCAGGACAAGGGAGAATGGTTTGAAGCTGAGGGAGAGAAGGTTTAGACTGGATTTTAGGAAGAAATTCTTCAATACAGGGTGGTGAGACTCTGGAACAGGTCGCCCAGGGAGGCTGTGGCTGCCTCCTCCCTTGGGGCGTTAAAGGCCAGGCAGGATGAGGCCTTGAGCAGCTGAGTCTGGTTGTGGCATCTCTGCCCATGGCAGAGTGTTGGAGCAGATGATCTCTGAGGTCCCTTCCAACCTGAGCCATTCTGCAATTCTCTGTGGTTCTGTAATTCTGTCATTCTGTGCATCCAAATGCTTTCACTAACTTTTCTAGGGGGTGTTTTTTAAACAGAAGTGACTAAACATAACCAGCTCAGGAGAGTCCTTTCCAGCTATGTGTTCTGAAATGAGCTGTCTTCACGGAATAATGTGATGTGTATTTGATGGTAACTGGCAGAACACCAACCCCATCTCTTGCTGCATTTCAGGGATATTTTTACATGTGTGTTTGAAGTGGATTGATTTTGCCTTTTCATTGACTCAAGAGGAAAGGCTGGGGGAGACAGAGCAAAACGTGCCACTTGCAAACCCTCTAATTACATTTCACAAAGCTTCTAACATTTCTTATTTCTGCTTACATTTGCCTGTGATATCATGAACAAAGGATAGCTTCCCACTAGGGAAATTTACTGCAGAGCTTGTAAGAACTTCCTAGTGCCCATGGGTGCCAGGGTGTTCAGATCACTCTGAGAGGAATCACCCTTGAGGCTAAGAACAGTTTTGTCTTTTCTTACACCTGTAGGATGAAGGGGGACAGCTACTTTCTTCCTTGCTGCCAATGCAGTGCAGTTAAGATACACTTAATGTGGATTAAATTCTAGCAGCTCAGTTTCCACCAGAGGTTGCAATCTCACTGTACTGCTCTGTTTCAACTCCAAACAGTACTTGGAACTCAGTCATACAGGGTTTTATTTTCAGGACCAAAAATAATGCTGTTATTTTATATATCATGGTACCCCTAGAACAATCATTGCCAGATGAAACCAAATGTTTTGGCATGACCAAGAACGACTGAAGTTTTAGCCACAAGCCATAAAGCTTCCCTGCTGGCTGGCAGCACTTTAACAGTGATAACCTCTAAGGTGTGGTTTACAAATACTGTACTAAGAGAGTGAAGGACTCCTGTTATCTACTCACAGCTTCTCCTTTAGGGCAAATCCCTACAGTGCCTCTTAAAGTTCTGCAGAGATGATTTATCCTTTCCTAGTCTTTGCATTATTGTCCCCGAAATGCTCTAAGCTAAAGAAAGAGATCCAATCACTCACAGCCAGACTGCAGAGTGGCAGAATGGAATACACATTCTCTTGAGACACGTGGGAGTGATAGTTTTCAACAGGTGAAGCTTTTACTTTTAAATTGCCTGTTGTTTAGATGAGGCTACTAAACTTGACAAGTTCAAAACCAAGTGAGTTTGTTCATCAGAGGGATAGCTGTTGTCTGTGCAGCAGGTGGGCTCTTGCAGGCCATCACAATAAGCAATAAGTAGTGTGTTAGATTTATCTCTGGTTGTGAGAGAGAAGGGAGGGAGGGAGGCAATTGCTGCTGAGGTTGCTGTGGCAGTGATGGTGTCCACTGGCACATCTTCCTTACTGAAACACTGACACTGGTGTTTGAACAAAAACTTAGCAGTGGCAATTCAAGGGGAAAAAAAAAAAGTTCTGTAACCTGGGAGGCCTTGAAGGGAATCCTTAAGCCATTATGACTAAGAGCAGTGTCACAGGCACTGCATTTCAGCTTTCCCTTGTTCTTCACTGATGAACAAGAAAACAGGAATTTCTGATGGACTTAAGATTTCATTCCTCTATTACATCTACAGTGACTCACCCTGTAAATAAGAGCTTTCTGTATGCTAAAAGAGCCAGCTGGAAGCTACCTGCGTCTCATACACTTCCTTTTGTTCCAAATGCCTCCAGTACTCAAATGTTCCTTTGAGTATTTCTAGGGAGAGCGTCAAGGACTGAGCAAACTACTGCCCTGCAGCAGTGAGCATGCATCATGTCACCTTATCATCACAGGATGTGCAACAAATGCCTGCCTCTGGATTTCTGGCTCGAGTTTAGTCTAGGCAGAGGTAAAAACAGGAATGCTGTGATGCATCTGTCATTTTGGGCACCTGAGGGCAAACAGTGCTATGAGTCTTTGCCTGCAGGGTGGGGATTCACCAGAGCAGAAATGAATAAGGCTTTGGAAAACATTTCCTAGGGATTATTGTATGTTTACTGGGGCATAAGTAATGAGAATGGCTTATTTGGAGAAGTCTAATTTTATCAGTCCTGTCCTCCTGAAGCAGTACATAAGTATTTCAGTTGCCAGTAGTGCAGAGAAGAGCAGAGGAAGAGGCTATTGCCCATCACCTGCACTGGCAATCCATCCCCTCAGAACACCAACCAAGGGAAGCTACCCCATGGGAGAGATCCAGGCTGCAGAAACTTTTAGTGTGACAGAGGACAGATAGAGCTCAACGTAAGGCCAAGTGTAAGGTCCTGCAGCTGGGTAGGCACAATCCCAAGCACAACTCCAGGCTGGGTGGGGAATGGCTGAGAGCAGCCCTGAGGAACAGGCCCTGGGGGTCTGGGGTGATGAAAAGCTCAAGATGAGGCTGCAGTGTGAGTGCAGCCCAGACAGCAACTGTGTGCTGGGCTGCAGCAAGAGCAGTGTGGGCAGCAGGGCAAGGGAGGGCATTCTGCCCCTTGGCTCTGCTCTCCTCAGACCCCAGCTGCAGTCCTGGGTGCAGTTCTGGAGCCCCCAGCACAGGAAGGACATGGAAGTGTTGGAGTGGGTCCAGAGGAGGCCAGCAAGATGCTGAGAGGGCTGCAGCAGCTCTGCTGTGAGGACAGGCTGAGAGAGTTGGGGCTCTGCAGCCTGCAGAGGAGAAGGCTTCCAGGAGAGCTTGGAGTGGCCTTGCAGGATCTGAAGGGGACTACAGGAAGGCTGGGGAGGGACTATTGACAAGGGCTGGGAATGGCAGGACAAGGGGAATGGGTTTGAAGTGGCAGAGGGGAGATTGAAAGTGGATGTTAGGAGGAAGTTGTTTGCAGTGAGAGTGGTGAGACACTGGCACAGGTTGCCCAGGGAGGTGTTCAGGACCAGGCTGGATGAGTCCCTGAGTGATCTGTACTAGTGGGAGGTGTCTATGGCAGGGGGGTGGAACTGGATGATCTTTGAGGTCCCTTCCAACCTTACCATTCTATGATTCTAACTTCAAGAGGCTCACTTTTTAACTCCAGAGTTGTAAAATGTGATGTGGACTTCCATTTCAAAGTACAGAATGATTGGCAGTGTGATACTGTTAGAGGTGGAACACACTCATGGGGCTTTAGAGTTACCAACAGTCCTCTAAAGTGTTCTAAAATCTCATCCATCTAAAATCCTTTGGACAGCAGTGCATGACCTTCAGGTCGTGATGCCTGTCCCACTAAAAACTTGCAGTGGGACACAGATCTGTGTAGTGTTAAAATGCACAAAGCCACCCTGACAGGAGAGAAAATTCAGACCTGTTTAAGATGACAAACCAATAGCCATTAAATAAAAGATGAGAATTTGTCTCAGGATAAAAATCCCTTTACATACAGTAAGGGGAAAAATAATTAATGGCCTCTTACTAAAACCAGGGAGAAACCTCTCTGAAAATAAAGGACAGAAAGCAGCCTCAGAAGGATCTGAATCTCCTCAAGTTCATGGCCTCAGTGGCAAAGAGCTAGAAATCAAAATGCTGGTTAGACACAAGACATCTGAGCATACCAAGCTTGTTTCTCATCCCTGTGTTATCACCTATAAAGCAAACCCTAAAATTAATGATGGACATTACCTTGGAACTTTCAGTACAGACTTCAGACTCTCTGTGCATTTTGTGGGACTGCAGGGTTCCATAAATCCTCATTCATTGCCACAAAGGAGTGACTAAAGATCTTGGGCACTGACAGGAAGTCTGCCCTAGCAGAAATGGGATAAATCCATCCCACCCATGTAAAGTTGGATGCCTTTGGGCTGTGTGGAAGCAGAAGCCTCCATCCTACCTGCAGCTGCTGTCCAAACACAAGAGGAGGACTTTTTCCTAGCTGCTGCTTAAAAGGAGTCCAGAGGAACTGGGTGAGGGTGGACACGTGGCCTGGCCTCATCCACACCTCTCCTAAGTGCATCTTGAGCTGACTCTGCCAACTCTCTGCTGTATTTGGTCCTGAGCTTTTGAGTATAAAGTGATCAGAAATCTAAGTATTGGAATTTCAGACTTTATGAAACTACAAAAATCAAACTGGAACTCCATCTAGGGGGAAAAAAAAAAACCCAAGGAGTCTGAGGGCAATCAGACTACAATGTTTGTATCCCATCTTGCAGCCAAAAGTAGTTAAGGCAGAAAAATAGATTATCTTTAAGGGCCAGGAAACTTTTCCAACTACTGATCTTATTCCAGCTATTCAGAAGGGAATATAAGACTTGATTCTTGTCCAAAACTTGATTAATAAGAACCATCTGAATCCTGACAGCAATGCTAGCATTTAATTTTTATTCAAGCTCATCATCTTCAGTTTTATTTTGCTTTTTAACCTTTTTCTACCATGCAAAGAAATTTCAAACCAATGAGCTTGTTAGCAACTGGATGTGTTTTATGTTCTTTTAGTGTAATGCCTTAAGTGTGGTGACTCTGAAAATGAGGGAGAAACTGAAAATGAGTTGGTATGTTATGATCAAATTCCCAAAGATAGATTCCATCATCTGTAATGTTTCTCTAGATCTTGAATCTGGTAAAGAACATTATGTAAGTACAAAGAGCACCCAGAAGTTAAGGCCAAGATTCAGATGACTTTTAATACTCAGTGCCTGTGTGTTTCAGGCTTTCCTGGCCTGTTAATTCTTTCTGTCAAAAAGGAATTATATCTTTTTAAAATCTCCCAGTGCATTTATAACTGCTTTGAAAGCCTCAATGATAGTGTAATGGGACAATAACTCTGAAAAGACAAAAGGGAGGTGGGAGTGTGTCTGTGCTTGATGACTCAAGTGCAGAAAGGATGCAGCAGGGAAGGCTTCAGTTCAGACACTGGAAGTGTGAGTTCTGGTGAAACTGAGCAGCTGGCTGCATTTGATAAAAAAAACTGTAACTGAAGCAGTCCAAAATGATCACAAAATGTCAGGGGCTTGAGATGACCTCCAAAGCTCAGCCAGTCCAAGCCCCCTGCAGAGCAGGATCTCCTGTACCAGATCCCACAGGAACACATCCAGGCAGGGTTTGAACATCTCCAGAGGGAGACTCCACAGCCCCCCTGGGCAGCCTGTGCCAGGGCTCTGTCACCCTCACAGGCAAAAAAAATCTCCTCATGTTTACATGAAACTTCCTCTGCCTCAAACAAAACAAAAAACTTCTCTCAGAGTCCAGCCAGTGCCCCTTGTCCTGTCAGTGGGCATCACCCAGCAGAGCCTGGCTCCATCAGCAATGACATGTTAGATGGGTTTTGGTTTTGGTTTTCTCCATTAAATAAATCCCCTCCTAATGACTTAGAGAAAAGATTGCAAAGCAAAACTGCCACCTTCCCAAATGGAGCTGCTGCTGTGGTCACTCAGAGATCTCTGAAGCAGTGGGAAAGAGTCCATGACTGAAGGAAGGATCTGACTTTGTGTACGCAGGATTTTCCATCCCAAAGCAGCAACTCCTTCTACACAGCACTTCATCAGCTGGGCCTTGCCACTAGCTTGTGGTCTATCAGCACAAGTTAGTTCTGCAGCAAGTGAAAAACCTGAAGAATAACACAGGATTCCTGCCAAGCAGTAGCTATATTTCTTTTCTCCATTGCTTTTTTCTTCTTTTAGAAAAGCAAACACAACAACCCCCAAATTTCTAGGACACTCTTTCCTGTTTCCAAATCCATTTTATTTTCATGAGCCCTATGGAATTCAGTTCACTTCTTCATGAATGATTTTACTTTACAGGACAGCCACAGAATCACTGAGGTTGGTAAAGACCCTTTTGATCATCAGGTCCAACCATTAACCCTGCTCCTCCAAGTTCACCACTGAGCCCTACTGCTAAGTGCCACATCTAAACGACCTTTAACCACCTCCAGGGATGGTGACTCAACCACCAAGCTCCCTGGGCAGCCTGTTCCAATCCCTGACCACTTTTCTAGTGAAAAAATTTTTCCTAATGTCTAGACTAAACCTCCCCTGATGCAGCTTGAGGCTGTTCCCCCTTGTTCTACCACTAAATAGCTGTGAGAAGAGCCCAGCACCTATTTCCCCATGCTGTAAATATCACAATATGGAAATTGTGACCAGAGAACTCAAATGAGAGCTTCAGAGTTTGACTTCTTGTTTTCATTACAATTGAAAATGGTCTTGACCCCATGGCAGTCCCATTGGTTCTATGCCTGCTTTATTGTAACTGCAGTTAGCTCATTTTGTTAAAAGCCCACATAAGCTGCAGGAATAAAGACATTTAATTAACTTAAGATGTTAATATTTTTCTTTAAATCAGCATGTCCCAAGTTAAACTGAATGCATAAAAAGAGCCTAAATAATTGGACCCTTGCTCATTAGCAGCTTAGCTTCTCCATTCTTTGATGTATCCTGCACATTTGAGAATTGTGCAATTCCCAGCTGATGACTGGACAGAAGCAATGGAGAGCACTTAGCTGTGTCCTGCTCTGCATGAGGCAACATGCAAAGGCTTGGGCAGGTATTTCTGAGTCTGCTCACTGCACAGCATGAGCTTGTTCTGAAGCCTGTAAAGCTGTGCTGATGCTCAGAGGCTCCCATGTTCTCCCTGCCTTTCCCAGCTAATAGGTGTTCAGAACAATTTCCTTTGAATCCCTAAGGACTCTGCCACAGCAGTGTGAAATGTGATGGAGCTGCCATCTGAACTAGCAAATGGTTTTGTTTGGTGCAAGAAAAACTATCAAATGCAAAGGCTTTTTTGTATTCTGATGACTTACAGAATCATAGAATGGGAAGGTTGGAAGGGACCTCAAGGATCATCCAGTTCCAACCCTCTGCCATAGGCAGGGACACCTCCCACTAGCACAGGGCACTCAGGGACTCATCCAGCCTGGTCCTGAACCCCTCCAGGGAGGGAGCAGCCACAACCTCCCTGGGCAACCTGTGCCAGTGTCTCACCACCCTCACTGCAAACAACTTCCTCCCAACATCCACTTTCAATCTCCCCTCTGCCGCTTCAAACCCATTCCCCTTGTCCTGCCATTCCCAGACCTTGTCAATAGTCCCTCCCCAGCCTTCCTGGAGCCCCCTTCAGATACTTGAAGGCTACTCTAAGGTCTCCTGGAAGCCTTCTCCTCCGCAGGCTGCAGAGCCCCAACTCTCTCAGGCTGTCCTCATAGGACAGCTGCTGCAGCCCTCTAAAAAAACTTAAAAATACTTAAAACCTGAAAGTTTAGTGCTAGAGAGGTGGAGAAAATGATTGTCTTTCTCTGCATACCAAGACTCTTAAATGTGGTACAACTTTGAAATGAGAGGGTAAAATCTCCTTACTAAGAACAGGTTCCAGAGTAGAGCTGACCACAACAAAAAACCTGCAAATACTGCCAAGGAAAACAAAGCAAATCAAAGAGACACTGAGAGAGTTTTCAGATTTCAGCATCATCTGTGCAACTGTTCTCCAGAAGCACAAGAAGTTCTTACTGGAGAAAGTCTCCTGGCATCTAGGGTAGTTTACCAAGAAAAACAGCAAGTTCTGAGTCTTGCTCACACCTCTGAGCTGTTGGTTCTAACAGATTGGCTCATCTAGACATGGTCAGGAGAA
Organism: Semnornis frantzii; assembly: GCA_013399775.1. NCBI lineage: Eukaryota > Metazoa > Chordata > Aves > Piciformes > Ramphastidae > Semnornis > Semnornis frantzii. The sequence goes on along the minus strand of VWYK01031068.1, from coordinate 23,932 downwards.
GGACTTTGTCTTCCAGCACCTCAGAGGCAATGATGCTAAATGATTTTCTGTGAAGAGACAGCACTGCCATGACCTCTGCTGCTGCTGGAATTTCTGCCCCTGTGCTTTCACACTTGGTATGTTTGTACTTGGTGCTTACCTCAGGATTACAATATGCTTGCTGTGTAAATGTGTTGATATTATCCAAAACACTCCAGACCTACATTTTTGTTTCCTTTATGTTTTCTGTTCTGAACTATTTTTAGCCTAGAAGTTCACCTTGGTTAATTTGCAGCAAAGTAACCATTGCAAGACCAATCTGTGTCCAGGATGATTGGGATACAGATCCTATTTCTTTGCACTTTTATTTGCCTCATTGCCCTTATTTGTTCCTTGTGTGTGTGCCTCAAGCAGTGGAAGAACAAATCAGCATTTGTAATCCCTGTCTCTGTCAGCTTTTTCTCTCTTTACTGTAATCTCTTTTTGCTCCTTTCTTTATGGAATGAATGGATTAAAAGCAAGAGGAGAATGGGATTCCCATCACCAAGTCCACCCTCTGATTGCTGCTATGACTCAGTGGTACAGCAGCAAACATGCCTTATGCAGTTGCACCAGATCCTTCCACCAGGGCCATGCCCTGCCTGAACAGTGCAGCAGAAGCTGTGCTTACCCCATAATGATTTGCTGGGCAGCAAACTCAAGGACTAAGGAATGTATTCCTGCTGGCAAAGTCTCTGATTCTCTGGAACTCAGTCCTGCCCCTGGCCATGCCTGTGTCTTGATGTATTCTTTTATTTTAGTTCACTTTCCAGCTCCAAGTGCTGTCTGCTCTACTGTATCCTCTCCTTTATCTGCAAGTCTCCTTACCTTCTCCTTTCATTGAGACCAGCTGCCTCACAGTTACTGCCCTACCCAATCTTTGCTGCAGTGCACGTTGGACCTCTTGCCTTAAGCATGTTGGATTTCATCTTCTGTGGAAAATATTTACTCATTACTGTATTAACCCATTGCACAGTGACTCACACTGCTGCAATGCTAGACAACAACTGCTGGCAGCAACAAAATGCAGTGGATTCTATACATTGGCAACAAAAGAATACAGAAAAACTACTTAAAACTGCAGCTCCTGGTACTGAGTAAGCACCACTGCCTTGATCGAGGAGGTTGCTTCATTCCTAGGTTCTGAGGATCCTCTGCTCTAGCTGAGAGCCTGACACCAAACCTGTGAGACCAGAAAAACACAGTCTGAGCTTCTGCATTGTGCAAAGCTTGCAGCATCCTGAATGGATCAGGCAGCTGCAGCACTAAAGACCTGAGTGATGCTCCCAGGGAGCAGAGTTTGAGTTGGGTCCATACTTTAGCTGTATGCTGTGGGCTCCTGGGCACAGAGCAGTAAGTGAGTAGGACTTTTGTCTTTGTGTTATATCAGAGCTAGAGGAGAGGCAGCTGGTGGGAATGTTTTAAGAGATGAGGGGTTTGGGGTTTTCACCCACACAGATATTTAAGGTGAAATGGAATTTTAGGTGAAATTTAAATGTAGGAAGGCATTTGTCTGTGTCCAGAGCCTGACCACTCTGCAGCTCCTTACCATAAAGCTTGAATAATGATCAGTGTCATATTCAGAGCAGTGAATGACACAGATCTCCTGTGCTGGGGGTCTCTGAAACAAGTGCCTGTGTCTTTGAACACTTCTGGTCATGCAGTTCTGCTGTGCAAAAGGAGAATGAAACACAAAATGTTTGTAAAGAAAAGGTCTGATCCTCCTTCTGCATTTCACTCCCTTACACAGGGGAGTCCTTTAAGCAAAGAACAAAGTATAAAGAAGCTCAAATGAAGTCCAGGCCTCAGCAGCCTCTGCTTCCCAGGAAACAGGGTGCTGGAGTAACCTGTAAGCCTCAGCAGTTCTCCAAGTCTGCATTTGGCACTCGTGTGCCAGGAGCATCTGCAGGCTGCTTACAGGCTCATGTTCAGTTTCCTGGCATCTGATTGCTGAATGCAGGTTTTGCTGCAGTCAAAATGATAATGGGCAGAATGCAGCTCTGCCTTTTCATTGTGCATTTGCATCTTTCTACCACTTATTCTAGAACTCCCTTTGGCCAAGTTCTAAGTGACTGTGCCTGCCTGGCTTGCAGAGCTGTGCTCATCACTGCTGTCCCTGCATGTCCTTATGCTGTTCACACATCAGCTTCCCATGGCTCTGCTGCCTTCCCTGGCACACAGGCTTTGAGGAGTGGGAATTCCAACAGATGTAGGCCAGGCTTAGAACACTTCTGTTACTGTGGTTGCCAGGGCATTATCTTCCTTGCTGTCTTTTGTTACATTAGGTATGAAGGTATGAACCTTTTCCATTTCCAACAATCAGCAGATGGAATGTGTACACCCTTGGAACTGGGATGACAAAACCACTTCGGGAAGTTTTCTCTCTACATTCAACAAACAATCTTGCAGAGATTATCACAGAATGGCAGGGGCTGGAGGGGACCTCCAAAGCTCAGCCAGTCCAACCCCCCTGCAGAGCAGGATCTCCTAGAGCAGATCACACAGGAACACGTCCAGGCAGGTTTTTAATATCTCCAGAGAGGGAGACTCCACAGCCCCCCTGGGCAGCCTGTTCCAGGGCTCTGTCACCCTCACAGGCAAAAAATTCCTCCTCGTGTTTACATGAAACTTCCTCTGCCTCAAACAAAATTAAAAACTTCTTTTAGAGTCTCATATAGCTTACAGAAGATACAAGGGGAAAGGAGTCAGAGTGGGAGGAGGTACTTTCTGCAAGTTGTGGGATGGTAATTTGGTAAGGAATGAGAAGCTATAGAAATAATATTTGCAAATAATATTTGAAGTCTACAGCTGCTAAGTGCAATGCAACTCGAAGTTCAGATCATGCTCCTTCTGGTTTAATAAGGGGAACACACTGCAGGCAAGTGCACATATGTTCCTAGCATGACAGGGTGTGAGGAGCCTGCAGCTGGATCAGAAGGATGGCAGCTCCAAAACCTGTAAACTCCTCAGCTTGAGGCAGCTCTGCAGCTATGGTATGCAGATGCTGTTGATACCAGTACCACAAAATGAAATGTGTTCCTCAAACCAACCTGGGTAAGGAGGCAGGGCCAGCATGGAAGAATGCTATCTTTGTGCAAACTGATGCTCATGATAACTTGAACTCACAGAGACACTGATTACCCTGCTAAAAGAAGACTTTGAATCTCTTCCCAGAATTACAGCATTTTAATTAGAAGACTGTGAGCAAAGTCTTAATCTTGTTAATGGGGTTAGACATGGATAAGGCAGAAACAGAATCCACAGCAACAGAGTCTAAACATGAAAATCAATGGCTCAGAGGCTAGTAACAGCAGTGCTGGCTGCAGCAACAAACCTGCTTCCTTGCCCCTAGTTTTCATGCAAGACTAAGCTTGACAGTGATTAAGCTGAAATAAATACCTCTTCTGCCTTGGAACACTGAGCTACATCACACACAGCTACTTGAAAATGTAGAGCTGAAACGCAGGGAAATGTACTGTACCAATCCCCAGATGTGTTGTCTGTTTGAATCTCCTTTGAGCCCCTCTGAATTCCTGTGACACTGAGGGATCGATAAGAATCTCGTCTGTAGCTGGTTCTGACAGATATTTATCTTTCTGTTGGCTTTGCATTCTGCTTGAAATAGTGCTGCTTTCTTCACCTCAGGCCTCTGGCACTGCTCACTGGAATTACAGCCTCTAGTGAATCCCATTTTTACTGTCATTAACTTTTTAAACTGTTCCCCATAGCTGTCAGCCTTTCTATACTTGGAGACCTACTTAGTGGGAAGCTGGGAAAGCCTTTTTTGTCTGCCTAGAACCATTGTGCCTTTAATTGAAGTTTAACTTTGTCATTAGGTCTGTTTACAGTGTAGGCATTTCATCAGGATGATCATATACCTCACTTGCACACTGGCTGCTGCCTTTCTCTTCAGATTTACCTCTGAATGGAAGGAAAAGAATAAAAGCTCCATGTTTACTTAAGGTCTTTACAAATAGCCTTTTTTTTATCCCCTTCCATTAACTAGGTTAATAAATTCAGGTTTTTATTGGAAGGCAGAGGCATAGCTCATCTGTGGGTCCTGTGCTGTGCTCTGGCAAAGCACAAGTGCTCTGCTTTTAGTGGCTGCTTCTCCAGGCAGTAATTGATGCCACTGGATCTATCAACCCTGAGCCTATGCTTGATTCCAAGTTAGGGACAAATCCCCATCAGAAAGCAACAGGAATGGAAAGGTTTCTCCCCCAGATGGCAATGCCTTTATGGTGGGCAGAAAAGGCTGGGTGCAGAGCTTCTCTTTGTGTTCATCACACAGGTGGCAGGGTCCAAGTCCCTTTTCTTTCTCTTAGAGTGGGAGCCAGCAGGGACCAAAATCTGAGAGTTACAACAGGAGCTTGACAATGATCACTTTAGCAGTTGGGGAAACCAACTACTTGCTTCTTAGCAAGGAAAAAGAAATCTGATTAATTAGCTGAGTCATCCTGCTTACTTCAGTGCTGGTATGAATGGCATTCCCTATGGATCAGCCTACACAGAGAAATGCCAAGCCAGCATCATGACTGAATGTCTGAGTTCAGTCAAGGTTTCAAAACATTACCCACAAGCTTTAGATGAAATAAAAAGTAGGGATATTGTCAGTCAAGCAGTTAAGTACTTACTACAATCTTGTATTGTTCTTTGCTTTCAAATAGCAAGAGAGGAGTGGGAGAAGTGAAAGGGCCAATGCTTCTCCCTCTGAAAACACACACAGAGAGAAAAAAGGTCTTTAGTACAGCCCTTCACAACATCAGTCTGCTTCCCAAAGGCAGCTTACAGTGCAAGAAAGCACATCTAGGGAGAGCTGATGGACCAGAAGTCTCTCTACTGCATCTGATCCTGCATGCTTTGGCAAAGCCAGAAACTCACACTTCTGGCATATATGAAATGTCCTGGAACGTGAGGCTGAGCAGTGAACCTTTGCACTCTTCTGTTTACAGCATGTGCCTTAGCAAATGATGAGAGGAAGGTTTGGCAAGAATGACTGAGGCAGGGAGGATTTGGAGCTAGGCAGAACAAAAACAGAGATGTTGAATGTTTACAGCGTTGATAAGAGACACCAATAACAGGGAGAGCAATGCAAAGGGGTTTTGAATGGACAGGCACTGGCATCTCTGGAAGTAAACCATGAGCTGCACAGGTGCCATGCACAACTGAGTACAACTCTTTTCCTAAAGCATTATGGATTGCTTGGTAAACTGAGTATAGGCAAACCACAGGCTCTGAATCAGGCAGCATTGTGGAAATACAGAGGGATGTCATCCACACCAGCCCCACATACAGGACTGGCATCTTTGTTAGGGGAAGAAGTGAGTATAAAACAGCCTGGAATTACTGTTAGGTAATTGACTGAAAAATAACTGGCTCCATGCTCTTCCCACTGTAAAAAAGAGATAAAACAGGATAAAGAGGCAGTTTTTTCCTTGGTGCTTGTTTCTCATGATACAGTCTGTGTGCTTTTTTTCTTCTGCTTAAGAGATGCAGTTCACAGAATCACAGGGGCTGGAAGGGACCTGGAAAGATCATCCAGTCCAACCCCTCCCCTGCAGAGCAGGATCAGTTTTACCAGTTTCTATGGTCAGTTTTGCTGAGGGAAATGAACAACATTGCTAAGACTGTAATGAGAAGAAAGAACAACCAACTTGCTCCCCAGTACAGACAACTCCTTTGCCAAGCTGTTACTGGGTGACTGTGCTGGCTCAGAGGAAAGGTTTATCTTCTTGCTACTCTCTCTGACAGAGGCAAATAGAAGACCTTTAGGCAAGTGTCTAAGAGCAAGCTGAGCACATAGTGGTACTTTTGCAACCACTCTCCTATCCTTCTGCAGTGTCTGGATGAGCTACTTGCTGTGCCAGAGTGCTGTATGTAATGTTCAGTGTACTTCCCTTCCAGGTACCTGCCTACCTTGAGTCCATTTGCAGTTTTAGCAGCAAAATACTTTGTGGCTGGGAGTTTTGCAGCCTCAATGTGAACAGCTGCTTTCTGTTGTTATTGATCATGTCAGCAGATGGTTCCTTTTCATGCACTTGGCTTTTGTGAGAGACATCAAGCACCTGAGCCTTCTGAAGCTGGCCACGAGTTTAAAGCCTTTGGGACTTTTATTAAGTCCAAAGCTATGATAGTGAGGAGAGCTGAAGAGTTAGGCCCCTAGTCCCCAGCCAAATAGTGAGGAAAGAATTTAGCCTGTGAAAGGATATCATTAATAGGTGATGGAAGCACTTAACCCAAACTCTTGCTCAAAGGCAATATATGATAACAAGAGAAAATACCAAAGCTGGTGACAATGAACTGCAGCCAGCTGGAAAGCAAAACAGAACCCCCTAAAACTAAACCCTCCAAAGTGACTGCTGGCAGAAAGAATGGGTGGCTTCTCATGTGGAAACTTTGTAGGTGTCAGACAGAAATGAATGCAGGCTGTTACCACCTGGAAATCATCCTTCATCGATGGGGCATGTGATGGTGTGAAGAGCAAAAGTAAAACAAAATCAATCAGTGAGCCAGACCATTAAAAAAATAAAGTATCTGTGCTACCTTTACAGCTCTACAGTGCAAAGGGGAAATTTGGAATAAGAAAAAATCAACATGGGAGTTTAGACTTGCAAAGCCATGCTTAGCAAATAATCTGCTGCCCAGCAGTACTGATACTGGAATCCTTTACTCATTATAGGTCAGAGCTGTCAGAAAGTGTAATCTTTTAGTATTTTTCTGAGCAGCTGACAACAAATTGAGCAAAATTATTTTTTTTTTGGTTGCTGTTGTTGCATATTCTTTAACACAGCAACATTTCTCACAAGTAATGGCAGTCCAAAAGAAATGACCCATCAGGAGTGTAAGAAGCAGATTCATTTTATTGATTATTCATTCATTTTATTCCTGGAAGGAGCAAAGAAATTGTCTTACCCTCTGTTTGATTTTTTCCCCCTCTCTGCATCTGTACTTGAATCTTCTTTCCACTCACATCAGTGGGAGTTTGATATGTAACAAGTCAGTGGGAGCAACCCCTGATGTTTT
>VWYK01031068.1:0-16855 GCA_013399775.1 Semnornis frantzii | reverse complement strand
TTTTTTTTTTAAAGATCAGTTTAATGGTCTGCGTTTGATGTCTTGTTTTAGAAAATCCCTGTGCAAAAGATGTTTTGAACTACCTCAGGTGCTCTGGTTTCTGCAGGTACAATTTCTGACAGGGATCAGAAAATATTTGTGGGGACTATCAAAGCTGAGGGGAGTCTGCCTTAGGGTTTTGAGTTGTAAAGTCCAGGCTAGGCAATTCCTCTGGATTTTTGCTGTGCATTGTCACCATCTCACATTTTCCTCCACTGTGAATTGTGGGAGCCACATTCATGTGATAAAACTGATCCCAGAGAGTGTGAGTCTGATAGATTTTGATTGGAGTCATCTGATAGTGTCAACTACTATGCCATAATGCAAGAGCCAAGGGAGAAAAAACCAAAGAAAGGCTCCTTACTGGGAAATAAACACTGCCTCCAAGATATGGCAAAGATGAAGGTGTTTCATTCATTGAACTATAGCAAAGGAAATTCAAAATGATGCTTCAGATGCCTGGCTTCTGAACTCTCAAAAGGATATTATTTCATACTACCTCATTCAAGTAATTTAATTCTGGATTTAGGTACTGTGTAGGTGATAGCTGTGTATAGGACCTGATTTCTACAGGCACACAGTCACTTTTCTTCTTACTGGCTGTATACAGGCTCAAAATATTGAGGTGTGCTTTGTTTTCTCCTGCTGTACAGTAATGGTGACATCTAAATGTCTTTCACAAGAATATAGTCACACAGACTTTATGCCTGAAGCTAGGCAAGTAGTGCCTCTTTCTCCTTCCTCTAAAGACATGACAGCAGCTGTGCAGTGTGGTGTACTCAAGTGTGCTTCACTTGGAGCTCATCCATTCAGAGATGTGCTGACTGGGGAATTGCTGTAACCAGCTCTGTATATCCTTACTGACTCCCCAACTCTGCCACTGCAGTCAGCATCTTAGGTCTTCATTTCTGTATCCATTAAATTGGATTTCATCCTTTCTGTTTACAAGTGCCAGGTGTTAATGTTTCAGTACATCATAAATAATTTTGAAGTACTTAATAATCTCAGAGGAGCAAAATTTGTGGCCACGAGCTCCCACTTCTAAGCACAGGATGCTCTGTAGCATTGTAGTGTTCTGTGTGCATAGTGGAGAGCCATGAACACAAGTCAGCTGCACTTGGGAACAGGCTGGCAAAGCTGGCATTGCACACCTCCACCTTTCCACCTTGGAATATGCTGGCAATTCACTGTCTGCATTACCATTCTCCTGACCCTGACTTTTTACAGGGAGATGCAGTTCTCAAAGTGAAAGATTTCTTGCCAGTGTTTTACGTAAGGTGCCAGCCCCACAAATTACCAAGCATCAAAGACAGGAGATGAAGTTGTGTTTTCCCATTTGCAGTGTACTGACCAGTTAGGTACTTTCCCAGGCCTTTCTCCAGTATCCCATTTGTAATCTATTTAGACACTGATTTGCATGGAGAGCTGTGAATCTCAGCTGTGGAAACCTCCACGAGCACCTGCCTACACCAAATCCTTCAACACAAGTCAAAATAAAGGATGCCACCTTTACCTGCCTGGTTTACTGGAATCAGCATGCTCTCAGCAGTCACCCAGCACCACACAGCAAATAGTACACAGTCACCTTCTTCCTTGTTAGGATCTGACAGGCTACAACACTGAGGAGAAGGTTGGGATGCTCATCCAGGTGAATATTCTGTCTCCTGAGTAGCTAATGCTTAGGGAGTAGTGGACAGATAAAGCTAACAGTGTTTAGGGAGCTAATAATATTTAGGGAGCAGTGTACAAGTAAGGATAATAACATTTAGGGAGCTAATAATGTTTGGGGAGCAGTGTACAAGTAAGGCTAATAATGTTTAGGGAGCTAATAATGTTTGGAGAGCAGTGTACAAGTAAGGTTAATAATGTTTAGGGAGTTAATAATGTTCAGGGAGCTAATAATGTTTAGGGAGCAGTGTACAAATACCCATGTGGTGATCATCTCCTTGGTGTACTCTCCCACTCAGCAGTCATTTTTGACTTGTGGATTTCCTGACCCACAGGCAGTGCTTTTAGTATATTTGATTACTTTCTGAAAGTCTACAAACTACAATGTCCTGTGGAAAGGAATTTCATAGTTCAGTTATGCATGGAGAGAGGAACCACCACCTTCTGTTTGCCATGAACTTGCCACCTGCTAGTTCTAGTTCCTACTCCTCAATTGTTAACTGGGAGACAAAAGTCATTTCCTTTTAAACATCTTCAGGGCAATTATGACTGTAAATACCTTCATGCTACCCCTCCCCAGCCATCTCTTTTCCAGTCTTAGAAACTGTGATCCTGTGTAGCTCCTCTAAATATGGAAAATGTTCCAGACCTTTCATCATCCTGCACCTTCTAATGTTCTGCTTTTTTCTTTTTCTGAGATGTAAGTGATGACCTGAACTGCAAGCAGGATGTGAGGACAGTAAAAATTTACATCAAAGGTCTGAGTTTTTCTTCCCACCGAGTTCTGTGTCTTGCTTCTCTGTGGAAGTGAGCAGATAAGAGCACACATAAATTAACAGAGACTGCGGTCTCCTGGCCTCGGCAAAAGCGATCCTGCGCTGCTCAGCCACGTAGTGATGTGCAGAAATGCACACACGTGCCAGCATTTAATGACCTCAGCAGAGCTGCACAAAGGCCACTGTGTCACAACAAGCCACATGCATCCCACAGGCCAACCAGCCCCGAGTGGGAGGCACTTCTGCTGCAGGAATGCTCTTGGGGATGTTGGTCTCTATGACCAGGCTCAAGCCAAGGGAGAACTTTCCTGTTGCTGTGACAGCAGTGCAGCTATAGAAGCAGGGTTCCATGTGCCTTGCACTTCCTTTACCGTGAGCAGGCTCTAGGGGTGTTGATCTTACAGGTCTAAGTGTGTCAGTTGATGGAGTTAAGCGTTTTAGTTCATGGTCACTTGCTGAACGCTCTGTGAAGTTCACCAGAGGGCGGTTGCCAGCAGAGGTCACCGTTTTCAGCAGCTGCTGTGAGAGGAGTTGAGTCTCACAAGCTTCTGCTGGACTGAGATTTGAAGGACAGGCAAATATTTCTAACCCCACCAATCCAGCGTTCACGTTTGGTATTTAAGATGGAGTCTTTTGGAATGAAAACATTAATTTTATTAACCCTTTGGTTGGTTGTGGTTATGTTTGGTTGTTTTTTTTTAATCAGGAATTTGTTCTTAAAATAAGAGACTAAAAAAAAGAAATGACAGAATTATTTTAACTTCTTAAAATTACCTTTTCCCCCACCTGCCATTTAATTAATGGCAACCTATTATCTATTAGATACTTTGCTACTTCTAAAAGCATTTTGTAAAAAAGTGGAAAACCACTTAGTAGAATTATTCACCCTTTGGTTGGTTGTTGTTGTGGTTGTTGTTTGGTTTTGTTTGGTTTTTTTTTTAATCAGGAATTTGTTCTTAAAATAGAGACTAAAAAAAAGAAATGACAGAATTATTTTAACTTCTTAAAATTACCTTTTCCCCCAGCTGCCATTTAATTAATTGTAACCTCTTATCTATTAGAATTTTGTTAGTTCTAAAAGCACTTTGTAAAAAAAGTTGGAAAGCAGTTAGTAGAATTTGTATTCAAAGGAAGATTTTATATGGTCAAAGCCATGGAGCCATGAGGGGAATTTATGGAACTTACTCCATTGATTGAAATACTCTAGTTTTAAAATGTGTGCTATGTGACCCTTGTTCTAGGTACCCCGTTAAAGAAAAGCAGCTTGCACTGGAAAATGCTAAGCTGAATAGATATTTTAGGTATTTCTCTAACCTGGTTCTTAAAATGAACATCTTACAGTGATTACACAGACCTGAGTTACTCTATGTAGCAATCTACTTAGCAGATGGGGTAGAATGGTCCTCTGTACTCATTGTAATTCTTTACCTGACTTAAATGAAGATATCTGAAAAGGTAACTTAAGGTTTTGGATAAGAAAATGCACATTGCTTAGGTAAGAGGATGAGAAAAATCAAGGCAGTTGCTGTCTTTGCTACCTTATTGTGAGGCTGACAGATCCTGTTGCGGCGAGTGGCTGGCATTGATTAAGATGTGAAATCATTATTGCTCTACTCTACAGATTCATCAGAGGGTTTCTCTTCAGCCTTGGCTGAGATTCATTAGAAAATTATTCATATATAGTTATTAATCTATGTAAAGGCCAATTTTTTCTTGTCATGCTCATGTGAAGACTCCAGTTAATTTGGTTCATCTTTCCATCACTATGACCTCTTCGTGATAAAGTGCAGAAAAAAAGTCCTGTGCCCACCTGAGTTTCAGACAGATGTCTGAAATGCTACTTGCCAGGTTCTTTTAAAAATCCTGTTTTCCATAATATATGAAACAGCTCCTTCAGTACAAAGGCTGTGAATGTACAGGCAAGTTGGCTGCCTCTTCTTCTTTTCTTTAATTTGCAGAGAATAGTCACATTTTATTTTGGCTTAGCAAAAAAAAAAGTGTCCAAAAGACTTTGCCTGTGGGTACTGTAAGGCAGGAAAGCAGCCACAAACTATCTGTCTGAGCAGTCACAATGCAAGTGGGAAGTTGTGACAACTTGGACAAACCAGCCTGAGAAGCACGCTCACTTTCGCTGCTTTTCTGAAACTTCTTGAGCATATAAGGAGAATTTAAAAGTGAAGGAAGCCACTGGAGCACAAACACTTTTGTTCTCAGCACACAAATTCCTTCTGTCGCCCTAGTCGGGGTCTGCATTTTTGTCTCTGCCTGGTGTATCAGATCAAACACTGTTAGCACCCAACATAAATCAATAAATGCTGTCAGATTCATGCTGTCACTACAGGCAGGCAGCAGAGAGTTTGTAAGCTTTTCCAAGTGGACATCCTAGGGCACAGAGAGTATCTGGAGAACTGCTGCTCTGCCTATAGCTGAAGGTTCCTGCCTTGGGCCAGGCATGCTTTGATTTACCAGGATTCCTATTTATTTACATTAATAAAGAAAAGAGTTCTTGTTTAGAGCAGAACTATCACAGGGAAAAAAAGAAAAGAAAAAAAAAAAGGAAGAAAAATAATAATTATTTTTAAGTGTTAAGTAAGTCTTAATATTCAGAACAAAGACAGTAAAGAATTTCCACATAGGTGGAACTACTTTATGATGCAAATAAGAGTGAGTTCTCCTGCACCTGGATAAAAAAAAAAGAAGAATACTTACGTTTCTCTAAGATTAAGCTGTTCTTGCTAAAGATGGTTTTCAGGCTTTGAGCTTAAAAACACAACTGGTCTATGAGCACCTTCCAGATGTGCCTGTGGTTTAACCTGCGTTAGCAGCTGAGATTTGCAGTTTCTCTAGACCACGCTTCCCTTGCAAACGCTATTCTCGAGCCACGAGCACTCTGTATTTCAAAGACATCTGATCTGTTCCTCTCAAGAGAGTGAAAATCACTGTACAGCAATCATTTCAAGGATAGTAAACTTCCACAACTGGTACGCCAGCCGCATTGCTCGCTGCGTGAAAGCTGACTCCTGCAGGGTCACTCACCTCAGAGCAGTATCGCTGGGTGCGGGGGGCGCAGGGAATCCGGAGGGCTGTCCAAGCTGTTTTGTAGTCTGTAGCACCCCAGACCGTCGACACTTTCCCAAGCCAGAAGAGCCATTCACATTCCCTCTGCCTTTCCAGCCTCATTCACTGCTCTCCGGGCTCAGCTAGCTGCACTGACTCACAGAAATTAAGCTCCCTCTGGGTCCTAGTGCTGTAAACGTGTGGGAGCTGCACGGACTCGTAGGAATTCAGCCCTTGGCTTGGTGCCTAGTCCATGCAGTGATGCACAGATGTGCAGTGAAAGTTTCAAAGCGTGCACTGCTTGTATGACTCTGCATACATAATACGGAGAAAGCCTCCAGCTTCCTGGCTTCACTGTCAAGAGCTGAAACCCTCTTTAAGGGACGTTTTGTCTTCAGCCTGCTACTTTGCATCACAGTCCTTGCCCTCGGTTTAAAAATGAGAGCTCACAGAAGTAAAACCCAAGGTACGTGACAAATGGATCTGCTGGCAAATCATCTCTAGACCCCTTTCTTTCCTCGTGTCCTGGGTCTGTAACCAAACCTGTAGGGACACTAATAGTTAACTAGGAGAAGCGGTGGACTGGGTTCCCTGTACAAATTCTGCAATCCCCACAATCAGCTCCCTTTCACAGGGGTCAGCCAAACACTGATCTAGAGTAGCAAAGAAATATTTGACCCTGACTTGGAGCAGAGGAAAAGATTATATAAGAGCCCTTCCAGCCCTGATACTCCCTTTAACATGCTTGCCTTAAGCAACAAAGAGATATGGAAATGTTTCCATTATGTTTGTGGAGGAGGATTAAGCACTTTACAAGGAAACAGTGGTGTGTTTTAAGCACTGATAAATCTAGGAGAGAAGTACAAAAGGGAAAAATTTCATAAGATACCAAAAGAAAAAAAAAAAAGAAAAAAAAAAACAGGCAGGTTGGCTAACTGCTCTCAGAAAGGTTTGGCTGACTCTCTAGGGAATTATGAAGCAGCTCCTTAGAGTTTTCCACTTCTCATTCTGGCATAGTGTCAGCTCTGCGATCGCACGGACACAGGGAAAACATTTCAGTTGTCCCACACTGCAAAGCAGATCCCACTGCATTTTGTGTCTGCGGAATGAAGCGAACACTTCGTGATTCCATCCAGAAGAGGGCAGCCAGCTGGAAAAGTTCGTCCTTAAAATCCGACGGGCGAGGGAAGGATGTGTGGAAGGTGCTCTGTAAACTTGGAGAGCAAGGAGGCGAAGTAGCTCTGCGCTCGTAGTGCTTATGTGCCGCTTTATGCTGCTTGCAGAACCCGAAGCCAGCACATCTTCGTATTTCATTAAAACCAGCAGTCAACCCTTAAATTGCTTTCCCACAGCGTCCATCCTAACAGTGGCTTCAGTGCTGGATTCAAAGGTGGTGTGCATTTACAAGTGCCTGAAGTATCCCTAAGAAAGCTGCAGCACAAAGACCGATGCAAGTGCTGAGATTACCTTGCCAGATTGCTTTGTTTTTCCAGGAGAAATCTGCTTTCCACACATGATAGCAGTCACATGCCAAAGGATGATGTCACACCCGCAGCTATCAGGGTTTCTGAGGTTTTGCCTGTAAAGCTTGACCCCAGGATCTGGCCTTTGCTTCACATTTCTCTGCAGAGAAGTGAGGCTCTTCTTCTGCCCAGCGGCCAAATCGCTTCGGTAGAACATCCTCAGACTAGGACTCTGTGCTGGAAAACTTGAAGGAGCATCGTGGCCCATGGTGCCTGTAGCAAACAGTGATAGAACAAGTGATTGGTTTTTTGCCCCCTTTGCTTAGAAGCTATTGCACACTTCTGTTTAGCATCTCTTGGTGAAATCTCTGTGAGTTTGGAAACAACACAGGTGAGTACAGTTGCTACTCCTAAAACCTTGCCAGGTCACAGAGGTGTTGGGTGGCTAAGAAAGGGGCCCACAGAACATCAGTTTTCAGAGATGCCATAACAGCATAGGGGAATGGGATGAGGTTAACAAAGAGACGTTTTACAGTCAATACTTCCTTGTAATACTAAACCTGTACAGGAAAAAATGATGTATTGAAAATAACTCACTTCCCCTAGCTGTCCTGGAGGTGCTTTGATATGATTGCAGGATAGGTTTTAAGCATCTCAAGTAGGCATTCAAAGTAGAGGAGTGTTTTACTTGCAAGAATATTTATGATATCCAGTTTTAAAGGTTTCCATAAAACACAACATAGCTATCTTGCATCAACTTGTCTGAGAGCTCTCTTCCTAAGGCTAAATTCTAAACTGAATGGAAAGAGATGTGAAACTTTCCTCTCAATGCTCAGCTCAAGGATGCTTACTCATGTTTGGCTAAGCAGAAATTAATCAAGGGGTTGGAAGGAATGATCACAATGTGAATTCTCTTCTTTTGTTAGTACAAAAAATGAGAAAGTTGATACAGGAATTAAGTGGCCTCTTTGGGGGTTGTTAGCTTGGGTAGCATTACTTTAAGTATTATTAGTAGAAGTTATTAGAAAAAAGCAGAAGCTCACTTATGGGTCATGAATAAATAGGTCAGACAAACAAGTTCATTAGTGATTTACTGTAGGACTCAGTCTCCTGTAAATATTTCCTTAACTGCTTCTGCCACATTGAGTTGATAACAGAGAGTGCAGATTGGGTGCATCGGAAAATCGATCTGTGCCGATGCGTTCCCAGTGCACTCCAATTCAAACCAAGCGGTGGCCAGGGACAGCCATTTGTGGTGGATTGTGGAAGTGGTCTGCACTAATCTTTTCTTTCTCTTTTGGTTAGGTAGGTAGTGCTCAGTGGAAAGAAACCATTTCACTGTAAATGAAAACAGCTCGAAAGCCTGAACTCCCTAAAAGCTAAATGTCCATTTTTCAAGTGCTGTTACAGACAAAGAACAGGATTCTGATGGCAGTGAGTGACACACAGACAGGGCAGAGTGAGGAGGAAAACTTGACATTGCTTTTCAGGCTCAGCACAGATTTTGCCTGATAGCTGTTTGGAAAGCTACAGTAGCTACAAATATTTCTGGAATACAAAGGGCCTTGCACCTGTTGAGTACCTTTTTCTATTAAGGCTCAGCTACTGATTGGCAAGGGAAGGTCAGATGAGAAGGTATATCTAAAATATTACAGGAGCTACTGCTTTTGAAATCAGCACTCAGGGTATTTGTTCTGTGCTCTGCTGTGTGGAGTTTAAGATACTCTGCTTAGCCAGCTGCAAAGCTTTTTCCCAGGATGTGGCTTTTTGCTTTGGGCTGAATTCTGCTTTGAAACCAGAGTTTGACAGTCAGAGTTCAGTAGCTGTGGGATTTTGTATGAGGTCTCTCTCCATCTACAAAAGCTCCTTTGATGCAGTTTTATGAGGAGTGCCCATGGTCTGCTGTACCTTTCATCTTCATCTCCATGACAGGAGCATTTCAGGAGCTAATAAAATGCTTTCTTCCCTTGTTCTGAGCTTGGGGGTGCTTGACTGGTTTTATGCTACTAATACTGCACTAGCATTAATCTTTCTATGATCCTCAGAGTCTGGCAGTAGTGTTCCTTGGGGGGGGGTACTCGTGAAGCTCATAGCTGTTTAAAGACTCACTCACCCAATGTCAGCATGAAACAAGACCATTCTTAGGAGGTTTGGCCATGCCACCTGTTGCTGGAGGTCAGTGACAGCAAGGCTATCATTTGCAGATGCCGTGGCTTGCAGCATTGCTCCTCTGTTTGCTGCAGAGGATTTGGGACCAGACAGGAGTATTGACTGGTGGAGAATGACTCCTCTGTGCTCTCATCTATGAAACGGGCTTCATGTGTTGTCTTTTTGCTCTCTACCACTCTTCTGCCATGCTTGTCAAAGCCTGGCTTCATCACATGTGCACAGTGCGCGCTGAGATAATGAGAATAATTTGTCAGCACAGCCATATTCGCTCATGACCTTTGGGAGCTGGCAGCTGCTTAAGAGATTTTATATCCACAGGGGATGAGCATTATAATCTGATCCTTTTTGCCATGTTAGTGGGCAAATGAACATAGGATCATATCAGATTTATTCCTTCTTTCAGACTTGCACTGCTGAATCTTCATATCGAGCAGCAGGTCTCGGCGGAGGCGCAGGCACGTTGTGTGCGATGTGTATCAGCCTGACCTGCAGGCAATCCCCACGGGGCAGCAAGTTGTACTTGTTCTTGAAGGAGGATTCTGTGGTCCTGAACAGCAAATGGCTTCATAATATCAGAGTAACCATGAGCACTGTGCCAAGATTCTCCTACAGAAGTGTGTGAACACTGCTCCTCATTGCTAAGAGAAGCTTGTTCTGTCTCTTTTGGAGCCCATTTATTTAAAGCAGTTGTCACTCAGAATTTTTTTAACTGCCTTTCTCTTATTAGATACCAGAATATGCATCTTAAAGCACGAGGTTTGTCTCTTGCAGTACTAAGTATTCTCTCACTCTGTGTTGTGTGCACATGCAAAGGAAAAAGTTCAGTGTCCATCTGTGGCTGAGCCTAGCTTCTGCCCTCAGCTGTAGTCCCTTCAGTACTGTCCAGGGAAGGTTCAAAGGACACAGTAGGAAGTCCTGCTGTGAATTTTGGGCCATAGGTTTAACATCAGACTTGGACTGAGACACATTTGACTCTTGAAGGTGGTAGGAGACTTGAAAACAGCTTTAAAAAATGTGCTCGGTTTTAGGGATCTTGCCCTGACAGCAGGAGGCTGACAGGATGGATTTGTTCTTTGCTGTCTCTGGGTTCAGTATCTTCTTGTCTCTAGTCATAAATCTTAAAGAGGCTTTGGGGGAAAGCTGAAAAGTAGTGCAAATGATTTATTTGAAAGCAGTGTTCTAAAAGTATTCCATATCATAGTTGTCTTCCAGGACCTGCACTCTGTATTGTGGAACAACAATAGAACTGGGGACAGTGTAAAAATCTGGGCCTCCCTGCCAATGTTACAACTTGTCTTTGCTACTAAAAAAGGCAGCAGAGTGGGAGGGTACATCAAAGAGTGAATTGCTCTGCTGTTGCCCTGTTTCTTGTACTTATTTTTCTACGCATCTCCTGGACACTGTTGGAGACACAACTCCAGGCCGGAACTGCCTTCAGACTGAGACAGTGTGGGAGGGCTTCTCTGTGGGAGTGCTTGTGTATGTCAAGTTGTTCTGCAGCAAAAGACATGGCCCTGTGTGTGAGAAGTGTTCTAAGCTGGAAACTGAGCAAGCAGCCTTTGGGTTTTGTTAGGAGGAAAGCAAATCATGGAGTCAGCAGCTGGTGAGACTGTAGCACCTCTGCACCATGATTTTCCTTCACAAACACAGACATTGTCTTGCCTTTGCCATGGTTTTCACCTCTGTGTTGCTGAGTAAATGTCAGAGTCTGCAAAATTAGCATCAGTGAAGTGAAGCTCTCAGCTGACTCACTTTTTTTGTGCCCTGCTCTTACCTGCCTTGTGTGCCCATGTGGGACCCCAGGTATTAACAGGCAGGGAGGGGAGGCTGGGGAATACAAAGCTTTAAGGAGTAATAATGAGACAGCTGGAGTAGAGGTGTGGGTGCAGCAGAGGGTGAGGTGAAGTAGTGGTAAGAGGGCAGGTGAGATGGGATTAGAGGTACCCAGGAGAAGCAGAAGGCCACTAATAACCATGAGTCTGTGTTGACACAAGGAGAGATTAAAGATGTGCAGCTACCAAGTTATAGTTTTGCATGCTGGTTATAGTGTTTTCAGTGGGCTAGCAGGACAGTGAATCAACCCTTGAGAAGAGGAACAGCTCTGCTTTTCAGGGATGTTTGCACACACACATTCTCTTGGGTGCCATGAAAAGGCTCTGTGGCACTGTTAGTGGACCTGCAGTACTGTAAAGTGGAAGTCAACCATACAAATCAAACTGCAAGTTTAAGACATGCAGCTGCAGCATTACTTGAAAATGCTGTCTGCATGCACGGGAGGAATCCAAACCAATTTGGGCTTGAAGAAAGCAGAGTTTACTCCAGGACACAATGTGCAGTGTTTGCAGATCATTGGACAGCTCATTCTAGTACAGATCATGCCTTTTTATGGGGACATACCAACTCCAAAGAAAGCAAATTCTCCTGAAACACATTGTCTTAGTTAAACTTTTAATATGTTTTGATATTGTTAGCAGCAGCTTTATGTAATGCAGTCATGGAGTGTTCAGCAAACAAAAACTTATCTGCATGCTATTGAAGCATTGGAGGCTACAGATGGAGCGGAGAGATTAGCACTGCAGGATCTGCACAGTGCTTTACACTTGGAACCAGTGGGTCAGTTAAATTGCTGGCACTGCCTCAGGTTTGGTGAAGTACAGAGTATCTCAATGAGGATGTTGATCTGCAAGCAGTGGGAGAAGGCACAGGTTTTGGGTGGCTCATTTCAGCCTGGGTTATGAAACTCGTTAAGAGTCCTCCTTGGATGGCAGGAAGAACCCTAAATGAGAGACAGTTCCTGGTTCTAACCTGGGTGTCAGTTTTATTCCTCCTTTCCTTGCTGCAGTGCACATGTCACAGTTTCTTTACAAACATGAGGAGAAGACCTCAGTAGCCACTGCCATGTGAGTTGTCTGTCCTGTGCTTGCTGTTCAGGGCAGTGTGCAGGCAATCAGTATTGCCTAAGGCTCTTGCCTCATTCTGTCTTCATTCTTGTAGTCCCAAGGACCATGCAGTGTAGGTACCAAGGACCACGCAAGGATTAGACACAGATGTGTAGCTGCCTCGTGGGTAGCACCATGCTTGGCTTCTGCATGACTACCCAAGATGGGCAGTGTTGGCTCTGCAAGTGTTGTTGCCTTCCTGCTGTGTGCCTTGGTGCCACTCTCCTTGCTGTGCTGAGGTTCTTTCCAAGTGCTGAACTATTCTTCATTATGCAGAAAGGGACTGTTGGTATTTGAGGGGTTCCTGTTATCAGGACATACAAATACAATTTTATGTTGCAATTGCCACAAGCTTGCCCCAGATTTGTGTCATTCCAAAGGCAAAGCCATCAGATGGGTAAAGTAATTCTGCTTGGAAATTAACCTAGGAATTGGGTTGCTGTATTAAGAGCACAACTGAAACATAGAAACCTTGTGTGATATATGCTCAATGTTTTCCTAGAGAGAACAGCTCTGAAAGTCCAGGAGAATTTAGAGGATATTCAAAGAGAGTCTCCCTGAAGAATACATCAACTCTAAACTTGATTTTGTGCTCTTTAGTGGGCCCTAAGTCATTGAACAACCTTGTGGTGAGTGTGAAAAGTTGTGTGAGCACCTCTGGGGGTTATTTGACCTTGTATTTTCTGTTCATACCCAGCCTAAAAGTTCTTTAGCCACTTGAGCTTTTGCTTCAGGGGCTGGAAGGGACCTCAAAAGATCTTTTGTAATGGATTCCCTTAGTGAACACCTGGTAGAAACACTTAGTTGGTCATTGTTGCTCCAGACATTTCTTGCCTTTTCACAGAATCACAGAATGTCAGGGGCTGGAAGGGACCTCCAGAGATCACTTAGTCCAACCCTCCTGCCAGGGCAGGATCCCCTATACCAGAGGTGTCCTGCTGAAATGAAACCATGCAAAGGTCTACTAAAGAAGAAAGGGCCCTAAGTTACCTGCAGTTTGCATGGGATGCTGGAACTATGGAGATGCTGAATTGGAGTTTGTTATCCACAATCTCAGTTGCTAACAAATCTCCAAAGAAATCATTGCCCATGTTCTGTATATCTAAATTCCAAGATTCTTAAAGGCATTTAGTGACTGAGGCAGCTGAGGCTGTTTAGTTTGAGGAAGAGGAGGCTGAGGGGAGACCTCGTTCCTGTCTACAACTACCTGAAGGGACATTGTGGAGAGGCTGGAGGCTGGACATTAGGAGAGAGAGGTCAGGGACTGGCATGAGCTGCCCAGGGAGGTGCTGGAGTCGCCCACCCTGGGTGTGTTTAAGGTGTTTTGGATGTGATGCTTGAGGCTATGGTTTAAGGTGAATCTTGTTGAGTAGGGTTCTAGGTTGGACTGTGTGCTCCTGAGGGCCTGTGCCAACCTGGGTATCTGTGTGTGTGTGGTTCTGTGTGTGTGCACTCTCCAAGTAAAGCAGGAAGGAGGAGTGCAGGACCAGGTTCCCAAGGTGGTGGGGAACAACTATTGTGTGACTGAAGCCCCTGAAGGCAGAGCCTGTAAAGGTTCTGTCCAGCTGGAGTGGAAGTGAGCTGTTCATCTCTATTTTTAAATGCCTCCCTTTCTTTCAGGATTCTATTTAATGTAATGCTTTTAGATGTCAAGCATTTAAATTATTTGCATTTACATAGTGGATTGGTGAGAGACTGCAAACCAAGTTCCAGCATGACTCGAAAAGAAAGTATTTATGTAAGAGGTGACTGACAGAAACTTGTCCCACTCTGTCTGCTAAGCTTCTTCTGTGACTTCTGTGTCAAAAGTGAGTCCCTCAAAACCTCGAACTCCCTGGATTTTTTAACCTGCTTGCTGGGAACAAGAAAATCTCTCTTTCCCAACATTGTCTTTTTCACATTGCCCTTATTGCGAGGAAGAGCTGAGTGAAAAAAGAGAAAAACTCAAACCAGAATGAAAAAAACCACCACACACACACAAAAAAAAACCCAAAACAACAAACCCAACACAACCTTCATTCCAGAGTCAAAATTGCAATGAGAATCTTTGGGTCTATTTTTGTCCAATTCCATTTGGACAAAATTCAAGAATTTGATTTTTCCCATTGCTTTACTTTGTACTCTGGTTGACTTGGAAAGCACAGACTGAAACCAATGCTGAACCACAAAATTCAATTAAAACACAGGGAGTGAGCAGGGAGAAGAAATCAATGGGTGGATTATTCTATCAGCTGCTGTTCCCATGATCTTCTTATCTTAGCCTGCACAACAAGAAGAGCTGTTGGGAAGTGGAGTCTTTGTAAAATCAGATCAAACTGCTGCGTCCTCTCAGCACAGAGCAGAAAATTGGATCAATAGCATGAGCCTATTCTTCCTTGCTTGCCTTCTGAGCAGCTGGGCTGCCAAATCCATCCATACTATGGAGGCTAATCTGGGTTTTAATCCTCTGCTCTCTCACTATGAAGTTAAACAACAGTGCCTGAAACAAACATAAATCAGTACAGATGTCAGGCTTCTTAGGTATGCACACACTGGAGGAGGAAGAGATTGCTGCTGAGTCCCTTCACAACCACCTGCACTGTGCCACAGCCCAGCAGCCTTTGTGTGGCTGTTCATGTGCTAACCAAAGTGAAACATTTCACTCTGCTAAGTGCCACTTGCAAACTCAGCTCTGTGACACCCATGTCACATCACCAGGCCTGTTGTCTTGGTTACACAGTGTTAGTTCTGATCATTCCCTGCTCACAACTTGGTCTCTTTGAAACTTTGGTATTTTCACCTGGGTTCAAGGGGTAGACACCAATCTTTCTGCTGTTGAAGTGGAAGTTGTAAAGTATTTATAGTAGCCTTCCAGGATCTGAAGGGGGCTCCAGGAAGGCTGGGGAGGGACTATTGACAAGGGCTTGTAATGCCAGGACAAGGGGAATGGGTTTGAAGTGGCAGAGGAGAGATTGAAAGTGGATGTTGGGAGGAAGTTGTTTGCAGTGAGGGTGGTGAGAGACTGGCACAGGTTGCCCAGGGAGGTTGTGGCTGCTCCCTCCCTGGAGGTGTTCAAGGCCAGGTTGGATGATGTCTTGAGTGACCTGTGCTAGTGGGAGGTGTCCCTGCCTATGTCAGGGGCTTGGGACTGGCTGATCCTTGAGGTCCCTTCCAACCTTGCCATTCTATGCTTTAGGATGTGAGATGGGCTGCAGCACTGTGTAGTGATTAGTCCACTCCCACACACTCCTGTGTACTCAGAGTGTGCTGGTGAGAGTACTCTCAGTGTCTGCTTACACAAGGAGGTGCAATGCCCTAGGTCGTTTGAATGGCTTTCTGACAGTTCATTGCCACAAGCACTTTTAGCCACCTACAAGCAACCACAATCACATCTCCTTTTCTTGCACTTCTTTCAATGTATTTATTTTCATAGCAGAGAGGGGGAGATGGAAAATCCTCCGCGCGGTAGCCACAGAAGTTTTTCTACCAGCGGGCAGGCACATGGCCAAGTGGATGCATGGGCATACATGCAGACAGCCGAAGGGACAGATGTACCAAATCAGATTTATGAGGTCAGTTTTCCCAGCCAATAAAGTCCAGATTGCTGTCTGCCCTGTTATAACCTTCCTGTGTTTAAATGGATGTGAAGCAGATAATCCAGTCTTTGGCGGGAACAGCACTGATAAAACACAAACATTATTTCTGTAGCCACATTAGATTATTTTTCCAATTCAGCAGAAAGTATTGGCTTGAAGATTACTAAAGAGGTCACAGTATTTTTATACTGGTTGTGTGTGAATAAAAATTTTCTCAGTCCAGGGGAAGGGAGAGGGTAATTATTTACTAGACTACAGCAGAAAGGGAATTTGTATCTTACAGTAGTACAGCAGTGGCAGCTATGTCCTGGGCAAACACATCTAAGTGATGTCTGCTCTTCAGACACTGGACATCAGCACGTGCTGTTGTGAGCAGTGTGGACAAAATGCCAGTCACAGTCTTGTGAGCAAAGTACCTTGGAAGTGTAAATGAAAGGACCATTTGCAGTGTGAGCTGTTGCTGTCCCCTGAGGTGGAACTGATTCCATCTTCCTGGGTTGTTTGGGTTTCGTTTGTAGGAAGATCTAGAAGGGATTGTGAGAGCACTGAACTCAAATGCCCTTGGGACAAAGGATCACAGAATCACAGAGTGTCGTCCAGTCCAACCTCCCTGCCAGAGCAGGATCTCCTATACCAGATCACACAGGAACACATCCAGGCAGATCTTGAATATCTCCAGAGAGGGAGACTCCACAACCCCCTTGGGCAGCCTGTTCCAGGGTTCTGTCACCCTGACAGTGAAAAAATTCCTCCTCATCTTTAAATGAAACTTCCTGTGTCTCAGAAGAATATTCCTGAGCCCTCTGACAGGCAGGGGGTTCCTCCAGGAGCAAGCCTGAAGGTTCCCACTGCATCACCCTCTGCCTGCACACTCTGCGATGTGCGGTTCCACATCAGCAGGCTGCTGAGACCTTAAGGGGACATTGGGTGGCATGGGTTTGGGCAGAGCACCTGATGCTGGGCCAGGAAATGCCACTGCCACACAGCAGTGGCACATGCACACAGATGTCCACAGCCTGCCTCATGAGGGGCCAGTTGCAGCAGATTCAGAGATTGCTCTGGAGATTGGGACAATACTTTGGGACTTTTACATCCTGGCATTGATAATGGTAAGTGAGGATCTTGTTTTAGCACACCTATAGAATTAAATCATAGAATCCTAGAATCAG
>VWYK01031062.1:17581-27911 GCA_013399775.1 Semnornis frantzii | reverse complement strand
ACTTACTAAAGCAAAAAGATCCATAAATAAATCAACACTACTATAGCGGGCAAAGAGAGGTGCCCATACCTGCAAGATTTTTATTCCAAGCAGCAGTTTAATGAGGCTTTCACAATATGAGTGCACCAGAGTCCTGCAGGATAAAAGATTGCAACACAGTTGTAATAAAAACATGTCGGGAACACAGGCTGTAATTATTTCCATTAATGTTTGTTTGAGTTCTTTTAAATCACTTACAGTGACTTACAGTAACCATAGACAGACAAAAAAAAATAAAGTTGTGGTTGAGGTCTGAACAAGCTACTCCACAAGACCAGGGTGACCTGGAAATGCCAAAGTCTCTGTGGTTCAGCTATACCTCCTGAAAAAAAACTGTCAAGGAACAGCTAAACTTCACCAGCCTTGTCAATTTTTTCCCCCAAATGTTTGGCTCTTACCATAAAATGCTTTGGGGCCCAATGCATGCCACAGGCAGCCAGCAAATTCCATGACTTATCATTCTAAACTTACTGCTATTAAATAACAACACATTACACCAGCCACTTCTGCATAATAAGTAAGTCCTGTTGTGTATCAGCTGGAGCTATGACCTTTTCCTCCTCTCTCTTTGATGTTATGTGACTTGTCACTAGAATCTGGCTCTGACTGAAAGGGAAGATAAGACACTCTTTATCTGACCTCGACCCCTCAGTCCGTATGGGAGCACATGGCAAGAGACAGTTCTTGAACTGGTTTCTGTCCTTGATATGAAACTCCAAGCCGCTGATAAATTGCTTCACAACCTGCAAAGCAGAGAAAAGTTATCCACTCCCCAAACAGACATCCCAACCAACTGCTGTGTTTTAGGAAACTCTCTGTGAGCAAGTGATAAGGACAGGGAAGAACTAGAGAGGGAAACACAGACAGAAAGTGTGATGGAAGGAAAACTGGATAATAAATGAATTGCAGTCTAAACCATTTCCAAAAGGAATCATTGATTGTTCTGAAAAATAACTCTAAAGCAACAGTAAGACTTTGATTTAAAAGGGCTTTGCCTTCTGTTCAGCTGAGACAGCAACATTTAATGTGACAAGACCTGCACCCAACAAATATTTCCAGGATACAAATCACTGGTCTCAAAATTTTCACTCTGGGCTTGTTGACTGGAGAGGAGCACCACATTGTGGCAGTTTTAATGCTGATAGCTCCTAGCCAACACAAAAACAAACACAGCTTCCACTAGAAAGTTAAGAAAGTGATTTTTCTCCCTTAAGAGTCTCTGTCTGTTGAATAATATCGACAAGTAATTATTTCGACAGGGCAATGTGGTGGAAGAGCAACACTTTTGCTTGGAATGATGCAAAAGTCTAACCGAGAGCACATGCATCAAACTGAGAGGAACATGCTGGTAACGTCCGACAATTCAGATGTAGCAGCTTAAAAGTGACAAGTACAGCAGAAGGACAATGTGACCAAATGGCTGGACAGCAATTTGGACCACAGAAACCCAAGATAAAGCAAAATTTTGTATGGAACTAGCAGGGACAGGCATCTACATTTGCACCTTTTGCTACACAGCAAGCAATGTTAAAGCTGGCTCCTGCCAAAGCATGGTCAGTTACTTACACCTGGGTAAGTAGGGTGCTTCTCCAGAGCCAGGCAGAGCTTCTTCTGGAAAGCTATTTGATTTACAGCTAAGGAGAAAGTTTTAAAAGAACATAAAGAACCAGACATTTTATCCATACAACATCACAAACAGCTGTACTAGGTACAAGTTCTCAAGGCCATCCACCAATACTTCTGTGTTTGCTCTGTTGAGAAGTCTAGGTAGCAAAAGTGGTACAACCACTTGTGCTTTCTCCAGTCTGGGCTGGCAGTAGCTAATGGCATTAAAAATATTTAATATAAGAATTCTTGAAGAATTCTGCTGAGTTGAAAGGCAGCATAACATGTTTGTTTTCCTGTTTCAGAGCTCCTGTCTGTTGCGTAATCACAGATGTAGTCTAATCTTATTCCATAAACCTCTAATAATGTTTCAGAAGTCTTTTGACTTAGCATGTATACACCCAAAAAGCTGCTTCAATGAGTTTAGGTGATGCACAGAATTCATCAGGAGCTGTACAACTCAAGAGATATATAATAAGAGGCCAGGTGAAGGTTTTCCTGAACTTTGGAGCAAGCCAGCTCAAGCATTTTTGCTCCAGAAAAATGTCATTTTACATTGTACCAGCCATCTTTGCAGGTTTTCAGATACAAGCAAAGACAAAAAGTGTTAAATACATACCTATTTCATTCTGTCCCTCCCCAACTTTCAGAACAATTCCTGATGTCCTAAGGAGCTCTTCAAAGACTCCTTCATTCTCCACTCCACCATGGGCAGAGGCCTTTTCCACATCAGAAATTCGTGACTTCTTTGTTTCTGAGAAAACAAGACATGCTACATCAAACATACTCTGCAACAAAAATAGTGAGGATCCTTCATAGAAACAATTAATTCAAAATTAACCTTCAAATAAGGAATTAGAGGAACACAGGATACACTTTTGGGACCAGACTAACAAACAGTACTGTTGTTTAACTGCCATCTCTGACACCAACACCCAGATCCTGTAACAGGCATTCCTGCAGCATGACACCAGAAAGGATCATTCCTTGCTCATCCCTTTTAGTGATCCACAATCATTCAGTTAAGATACACCTTCAGAGGCTTTACTCCCATGGGAGACACACCCAGTAACAAATCATGAGCAAGGCTAGAGCACGTGCTTCCCTCTGCCCTGAAAAGCACAACTTTAATATAGGTTCCCCTCATCAGACCTGTCTCTTAGGTATTCAACCATCTACTAAAGCCAGAAACTTCTCTCCAGCTACACAGATTATTTTGGTTTTATATACAGATATCAGTTTTGATCAACCATGATCAATCTGTAGACTCTGAAGGCAACAAAGCTTAAGATGATAAACTCTGATCAAAGAGCAGAAGTACTGAGAAAGATACAGCACTGCTGTTTACATTGTTGATTTTTGGAAGTGTTTACAGACCAACAGCATCACTAAGCACTAGCAAAACTGTCATTTTGGCCTTCTCCCTGCCTGGGAGCTGCTGCCCCTACCTCTACCACTGCCCTGAAGATTACAGCTGAGCACCTACTTGGCAAGTCTGTCTTGCGGTTCTCTCCAATAGCATCAGGTTTTGACAACTTCCTTTTTGAAATCATGGTAACAAAATCTTTGTTGTTGCCTATGAGTGCAGGAAAAAGACAAGTGAGCAAAGGAAACGTGATTTTAACACATTTTTTTTAAAGCAAATCTTGAATGCATTAGTGAATAGTGAAGGGAAACACTCCAGAAACTGGAACTGCTCGAAGAAAGGCAGATTGCCTGGTTACCCAGTATCACACCACAATTTTCTGCCATACAAGTTGAGATTAGTTTGTCATATTTAAATAGTGTACTATGGCACATTTCCTAAAATTCAGTTCCTCATACAATAAGGCTTAGCTTTCCAGTCAGATGCCAGGCAAACTCAATGACAAGTTAAACAGTCAACTAAGAGGTTTTGGATGGCACTCTTTAATTCTCTTCCCATGATCAGAGAAAGGTATGAAGGATTAGCCATTTGGCATTCACAAGCCCAGGCAGGTTAGCCAATCCTGTTCATGTTCCCAGTCCAGCAGACCCCATGAGTTCTGTCAGCACACACCCTCACCTGACTCGTCCTTTTAGTGGATGGCAGCGACTACAAGGTTAAATCTTGGCTCACTTTAAAAACTTTAAAAAATATTTTTAAAATAGGCTTTATTATCTCAAGCTCAATTTCAGCTGTTTGGCCGACACCAGCAAGATGAACTACGTAAAATATCAAAGTGGAAACGGAATAAGTAAAATAGAAAGCGTAATAAGCCTTTAGCAGCACTTCTGGACCCAACTGACAGGCCAGAGAAGCCACTTCCTCCCAGGTAGTCCTCTCTTCATTTATATCTCTTCTAGAGACTGAAGTTTCTGCGGCTGCCATCCTGCCTCACCTGAGCATTTACTAGGCAGTTTGGGGTATAGAAAAGTTGTGTCACCTTTAGCTTGGCTCCACCACTTCCTTCAGCCAAGAAAGGCGAGCTGGATCCCCAGACCAGACTAGCGCTTGGGGTGGCAGCCAAATTTTAAAGCTGGTTCTATAACCTTAATAACAAAGAACCACTCAAGTTCGGAGCAGCTGTCCCACAGCACACCGCTCCCGCGGAGCCTCGCAAGCGGCCCGGCCCCCTCTCGGGGGCTGGCTCGTCCACCGNCTTCCTTCAGCCAAGAAAGGCGAGCTGGATCCCCAGACCACACTAGCGCTTGGGGTGGCAGCCAAATTTTAAAGCTGGTTCTATAACCTTAATAACAAAGAACCACTCAAGTTCGGAGCAGCTGTCCCACAGCACACCGCTCCCGCGGAGCCTCGCAAGCGGCCCGGCCCCCTCTCGGGGGCTGGCTCGTCCACCGAGTGGCCCTCACCTGGGTTGTATGCGACACGGCAGCCTCAGCCGGCGGCCTTCGCCTTCTAGCCGCTGCCGCCCCGCCGGAGCCGGGTACGGATGGCGGATGACGCGCTGGCACAGAGGCAGACTCGCTTCGGACGCCACCGCCCGCGGAACGCGACGGAAGCCACTTGAGCTTCCCGCCACTGGCGCGCGGAGACGTCCTTCCGCCGCCGGCGGAAGGGCTGAACCGGGAAGCGGAAGTGGAGCCGGGGCCTGGGGCGGCCCGGTGGCGGCCGGAGCCGGGGCCGGGAGCGGTACCGCCACGATGAGCGAGCCCGAGCTGCTGCTGGACTCCAATATCCGGCTGTGGGTGGTGCTGCCCATCGTCTTCATCACCTTCTTCGTGGGTATGATCCGGCACTACGTCTCCATCCTCCTTCAGAGCGACAAGAGGCTCACGCAGGAGCAGGTGTCCGACAGGTCAGATCCGCCGACGGCCCCCCTCGGCTCAGGCCCTCCTCAGCCCGGGCTCCCCCCGACCGCACAGCTACTGCCTCTGCTCTGCCTTTACCTTGGCCCCCGCCCGCCTGGGCTCGCTCCCGCCCACCGGCGGGGGTGGGCAGGGACAGGCTCGATGCCGCCAGAGGCCCTGCCGCTAATGCGACGTTTCTCTTTTCCAGCCAAGTGCTGATTCGGAGCAGAGTCCTTCGGGAAAATGGAAAATACATTCCAAAGCAGGTACGGAGCTGCGCGAATTGTTTTATGCTTTTCCAAGAGGAACAAGCACAAAGCAAGAAGTTGTATTATGGAGTGCTGTAGCGAGAGGCGTGCACAGCTATCGGGCAGTCTGCACCAGGGCCCCACGGGGTTAGACAGCCTGACAGGGTCTCCCCCAGCCCAGAGCAACGCCTAGAAGTGAAGTCGGTAGCAGATGCTTAGGAAAGCTGGGTCCAGGACCACTGTACGTGTTTATTCCCTTATGTTATCTTCCACCACTTTACCCTTATACTAAAATGAAGTCTTGAGTTCAGACCATCTGCCAACAAGTACACGGGGATTTGGGATAAGGAGGCAGTCATACGATGTCAGCTGTGATGTTTGCTAAACATCAGTTGCCTATATTGGCTTAGTTGCTGCCAAGTCTGTATACTGTAAAATCCAGAAGTCAGCTGGGATTCTCGCTGGCATCAGTGCTGAAGCAAGAACTTTGCACAAAGTGCCAGAAGCTCTTAATCAATGTGGATCCTTCTTCAGAGGATTCTTAGAATTGTTTTAAGAATTTTAGAGAGCCTGAAAGCTGCTACTCTGGATCCAGGGAAACAGAAAAAATGAGGAGCTGTAAAGCATACATATGGGCATTGAATTACCTTCAAGCAAGCATGTGTTATGAAAGAGGTCACAAGATGTCTGCATATCCTAACAAGAAATAATGCTTTTGCCCTTTCATTTCTTACGGTATTGGCTGTGGCCGTTCTTGTTTCAGTCTTTCCTCACCCGGAAATATTTTTTTAATAACCCAGAGGATGGATTTTTTAAGAAAACGAAAAGAAAGGTAGTGCCTCCTTCACCAATGACAGGTATGTTACGGGATCAGAAATATAGCTGGCGGGGGGGGGTGGGGGGGTGGAGTAATTTTCTGCCAAAGTAAATCAATTAATCAACTTCAAAAACAGTTCAGTGAATGCAAGTAGGGGATGGGACACTGTAGCTGGGTACTGGGACAGGAGCAAGATAGTGGAGTAGGACTGTTACTGCTCTAATTCAGTTTCTTATGTAAAATAGCTAGTGAAGTAATCTCAGTTCTTTTTATTGTCACACACTGCTACTTTACATCAAATCTATGATTTGCAGATCCTACCATGTTGACAGATATGATGAAAGGGAATGTAACCAATGTTCTGCCTATGATCCTCATCGGTGGTTGGATCAACATGACATTTTCAGGGTTTGTCACAAGTAAGTGTCTAGAATAACACAGCCCATGGGTCTGGCCACATTTCTGATGGTGATCTCAAGGGTCTGGGTTGCATCAGAGATTGCCCCTGTGCTCAAGAGCAGTTGATGAGAAGCAGCCTGAATTTGGCTTGTGGCACTGCTGCTGTGCACTCTGTGAGCTGCAGTGATTTGCTTTCACCAGAGCAAAGGAGGGAAGATTCTTTTCAGAGTACCAGCCCCAGTTAGAGAAAATAGTTGATGTATTCTGGAACAACTGTATCAGGGAAACAGTATTTAAAGTCTGTGCAGTTTCAATGCATTTAAGTTTATACAGTGGATTTTCCTCTGAATTTTTCTAGAGACTTGGTTGCGGGGTAATGTACAATGTACACATCAAAAATACATCCTTAAATTCACGGTTCTGTTTTGCTGGTTTATTTTTTCGTTGTTGTTGTGGGTTTGGGGTTTTTTTGTTATTGTTCATGTTACTGTTTCTTTAACAAAAGACATTCCCCTTTGCAGTCACTGAAACAATACCCCTGATTGTTTGGCCACCTGACTTAAGTTTCAAAAAGTCTTTCCATATTCCAATAAATACAGACCTACAGCTTTTACCTAAGTGCATATATAGGCTGTTAACTTGTTCTTGCACGCAGACTACGTTGGATTTGATAGAATTATCTACTGGCTTTGCCATTTGCTTTGCAATTATGTGGTGTCATGTTGTGAAACTGTTTTTTTTTTTAACCCTGCAGCAAAGGTCCCATTTCCTCTGACGCTGCGGTTTAAACCAATGTTGCAGCAGGGAATTGAACTGCTCACATTAGATGCATCCTGGTAAGCCTCTGTCCTCAGCAAGCGAGGTCCAATATTCACTTGGAAATTTTTGAACATGTTATTAATCCTTGAGTGGTCTGTGGGTGCTTCTGATATGAGATCACAAGGCAGCTGTCTACTGAAATCAACAGTGCCTGTTCTGATTTATCAGGGTGAGCTCTGCTTCCTGGTACTTCTTGAATGTGTTTGGACTCAGAAGCATTTATACGCTCATCCTGGGCCAAGATAACGGTAAGACGCTGGCTTCTCCTTCTATGGACTGACTTCTGAAGGCAGCTGAGGAAGGATTTCTAAATCTGTAAAGCCTCTCACTTTTGTGAGGTTATTCCCCATGGGCCAAGTTCGACATCACCTGCAGCAAGTACCCAAATGTGCACCAGTCCTTAACTAACTGTAAACTTGCATGAGGATTAACTTATGCTTTCCCTCCCCTCACACTGCCATGCAGAAATTTTGCTTTTATTTGTGGCAACTATAATTTTTAAGGTAGCTGCTAAGATTCCTTAATTTTAAACATGGGTCAGGAGACATAAGGGGGGAGGTAGTAGGAATGCAGAACACAGCATTTTCCTAAATTTGTCTGCATACCATATGTAAATTTAGCTAAGATGCAGGGGATAGGAACAAGATGTTTTTTGGGAAGTCTTTCTGGTACGTTAGTATTGCATCCTGGATGTTTCTACAACTTTCTGGTCTATGGCTAGAAAGCAGCCTGGTGGCACTGTGCTTCAAGAAATGCTGTTTAAATGACACAAAAATCAACCTCTCTTTTCTTTTTTGTAGCTGCAGATCAGTCTAGGGTGATGCAAGAACAAATGACAGGGGCAGCAATGGCCATGCCAGCAGACACTAACAAAGCATTTAAGGTACAGTATTTCTACCTGCATTCCTGGTGCCTGTAAGCTTACAGAATTGCAGGCTCTCTGTAACTTGGCCTCTCCTTGTGTCAAGTATGGAAATTGCTCTAGATTCCTGTTCCTAAAATTAGAGCTGAGAACTGATGAAAGATATGGAAGGTGCCCTGGGTCTGGCAGAGCCCCAGTACCCTGAAGTAAGCGTGGTTAGTAATTCCTGATACCAAAGCTGAATTCCTGAACCATCTTCTGTATTTGCAGAGGAAGATTTTTGTTTCTTTGACATCTAGTTCTCAAGCAGAAGGCGGCTCCCAAAGAGTTGTGTTAAAAGTGTCAGCTAAGCACTTGTCCAGCAGGCACATGATGGAACTTAGGTACAAAAATCAAGTAATCCAAGTAGCTCAATGGAAAGTCTGTCAGAGTGTGACTGTCTTGAAGTTCTAAGTAGTCTCCACAGGCACTTTCACAGCCCTAGTTTATGTATGAAGGGAAGGTCCTCACTTCAGTTTTTATGTATGATAGCAGATATTATCCACATACACCCTACTGGGAAGTCAAGATTCTGTATTCAATAACCTTTCTGCTTAAAAAAAGTGTCTTAGCAGTTTACAGCTCAGCTGGAGCAGCGACTCATCTGTCACAAACTGCCAGTGCTGAGGTGCAATTCCAACCAGTACCATGCACTCTCCAGGCTCACATCCCTCTGCTACCTTTCCACTACTGGCTTTCCAGAGCAGTTTTGCTGTTCAGTCCTGTGGGAACCTAAACTTACTGCAAAGATGATCCAAGGGCTGGAACACCTCTGCTATGAGGATACGCTGAGGGAGCTGAGGTTGTTCAGCCTATAGAAGACTCAGGGAGGGACCTTATAGCTGCCCTCCAATATGTGAAAGGATCCTACAGCAAGGCTGGACAGGGACTTCTCATTAGAGTGTCTAGCAATAGGACAAGGGGGAATGGTTCTAAGCTGTGGAAGAGTAGGTTTAGACTGGATTTTAAAAAGAAGTTATTCAGTACAAGGGTGGTGAGACTCTGAAATAGGCTGCCTAGGGAGATTGTGGATGGTGTTCAAGGCCAGGTTGGGAGAGGTCTTGAGCAGCTGACTCTAGTTGAGAGGCATCCCTGCTCAAGGCAGAGAGGTTGGAGTAGGTGATATCTTTAGGTCCCTTCCAACCTAAGCCATTTCATGATTCTATGATACATGGTCCCCAGCAGCAAAGAAAGGAAGCCCATACTGCAGAGAAGTGCTCTGGCCAAGAAATACAAATCTCTTGAATGAAGTCCCATGACATGATCTTGCTGGCTGTGCAGCTTATTCCAGAGCACAGGAACAACACTTAAACTGAGGAGGGGAGATGTGTGCATGTAAGTGCTGGAAAAAGAATAGAAGGAGAAATCATTCATATAATTAAGATGAAATTCTGTCTTGGGCTGCTATGAGCACCTGTCTTAATTAATCAGCTCCTGCTGTTCCAGGGATTCTGTTGGTTGAAGTCTAATGGTCAGTTGCAAAATCTTTGGTCTAACTTTTTATCAAATCTCTGAACTGAAGAAATAACTAAGCACAAAGCACTTGACACACACAGCCCCCCATAACAGCTGGTTTGTCTCTAGAGACAGCTGTTGTACAATAAATGGACTGTTCAAGGTTAGAGGGTTTTCAAATATTAGATAGTCATTTTTCTAATGTCTGTGATATACTGACCAACTAATACCCAGTGAAGGGTGTAACACTGAGTTCAGAGTTGGCAGGATTGCCAGGTAATTAATAGAAGTTGGGGGTTGGTTTAGTTTTCAAGTAAGCTCTGCTTTGTGTAGCTCGTGTCTTAACTGTGTTGCTTCCCTTTCTCTGCCTCTTGTCACTGCAGACGGAATGGGAAGCTTTAGAACTGACTGATCATCAGTGGGCCTTAGAAAATGTAGAAGAGGAGCTTATGGCAAAAGACCTCCATTTTGAAGGCATGTTCAAGGAAGAACTTCAGACCTCCATCTTCTGAATTTGAGAATATGCATTTGTCTCTTCTTGTAAAAGTAATTTGAAAATAAATCTGTTAAAACTATATGATGTATTTTGGCAAGGCTGAGAATAAAAGAAAAAACACTCTGTTCAGAACTGCAGTTCCCTAACTTTTTTGATTTGGGCCCCAGGGCCAAGGATGTTGTATTTCAGAAAAAGGCTCTTGGTGCAAGCCTCTCTTCTGTTTCTGTTTCTTTTCCTGGGAAATGTGCTGGAGAAAAGACCTGTAAGTTCTAGTACACGGAGCA
>VWYK01031062.1:0-17567 GCA_013399775.1 Semnornis frantzii | reverse complement strand
CAGGGAGCAGGTTTTCCTAAGGAACTTGAAACTTCATGAAACTGAAAATGTACAAGTAGTGCCTCAGTTTCTGGTTTTGCCCTTCAAAAAAAGCCTTTCCTTTTGAACAATTAGTATCACCCTGCGAGCATTCAAAACTGACAGTGACAAAGTATTTAAGCACATCTCCAAAAGCACTTTGGAGATTCCCTTTGTGAAAGGGGTGGTTATCCTTCTTCTTCATAATTGTTTTCCTGTTGGAAGCTTTCTCAGAACAACACAGGAGACAGAGATACTCACCACTTGCCCATGATAAAAGGATGAGACAGCTCACCTTCCTCTCCACTCCTATCCTCCAAGCCTGCACAAAGGACCTCCAGTGCTGCAAAGTCTCATTTGCATTCTTGTGCTCTGGTCAGCCTGCCGGTGGATACACCAATGGTCAATGGGGCAATGTCTGCCCTGCTCTTTGATGCTTTTCCTGGACAAAGCATCTCCTCAGAAGTCTCTGGGCAACAGGCAGCCAGAGATGACATGATCATGACATTGATGCAGAGATAGCCATCACACAGACTGATCCTCATTTATTCAGTCCTTCCCAACCATGTCTGTAAGCACCTCAGACTGCCCACAGTGTGTCTCCTGCCTGCCACACTCAACACGATGCACAAGCCATCGAGGGTGCCTAGCTGTTTCTTACAGTCCCCACTCACTTAACTATTTACTGTGACAGGCAGGGAAACAAATACCTTGGTTTAAGGCTCCTGCCTGCCTATCATTTTTGCACTGTAGAGAACAGGGAACAACTCTTCGTGGCTGGTCCTGCAGGAGCTCCTCAGGTCTCTTCTCAAGAGAAAATAGCCCTAGCCTGGGAAAATGCTTCTTCCATACTCTGGCTGTTATTTCCCTCCTTTATTCTCAGCCCTTACTGGGGTGGGGGGAGAGTGGGTGTGAAATTGCACACCCCTTCAAAGCAAGAGGTGAGTCAGAACACAAACTAATCTGCTCTTGTTAAAATCATCTCCCCCTTGAACATGAGCCTTAGCTCAGAGATTGCTGCCTCAGAGACCTCTCCCCTGCACACTAATAGCACTGCTGCACTGACAGCACAACTTGTGCTTCAGGTTCTTTTTCACTCTCTTGCAATAAAGAATTTAATTTTCCTTCATTCCCTTGCTGTTCCTGCTAGTCTCTGTGGTCACAAATGGCCAAACACCTGCCCCATTGAAAAGCAGCCCCACTTTGCTTTCTCTTCTTCCTGTGATTGATTTTATGCCATGATTTAGAGGTCCACATTTTATAGCAAACCTATCTGCTCTTCTAAGGTTCTTCTAACCCTCTCTAAAGCTCCATCTAGATCAAGCTCTTCCACTATTACATCATGATCACAACATGAAAACTTCAAACCTCCTTTCTGGGGCTTCATAGCCTGTCTTGACCTCCAAGACTTGGACAATCCTCCAGGTTGCCTGCTTGCACATCAAAGTTGAATGCACACAAGCTTCCTTGGCCTTCTCCAGAGAGCTCTTATATACATTCTCAGTTTGCCTTGAAGAGGAAATTGCAGTGACTGCAGGACAACTATCTCACAGTGGTATAGCCACAAGCAGTCCTGACAGCCCTGGAGAAAATGGACAGAAGGCAGGTCAGGACCTCACTAAGATCCAGAGAGAAAGCAGAATGATACGGAAGCCATAGCTGAAGCTGCCCAGTGCCACAAAAAGGCAAGGACAGGCTTTGCTACAGCAGCCACTTTCAGCAACCCATTTCTGCAGGAGATTAAAAGGCAAATCTGAAGCATGCACAAAGCCTCAGATGTACAGAGCAGGGCAGGCAACAGATGCTTCTCTCTCGAATCCCCACTGGCAGAGCAGGGAGAGCTTGGCTCCAAAGCACCAGGCATTCCCACAAACAGCAGTCTCAGGTCACATAATGAAAGCTGAAAACACAACAAAACCCCAAGTTTCAGTGCAAACCACTCTTTAATTTTCCTCTTTGTACAATAGAGCCAGCCACTTACAAAGTGCTAGTCTAAAAAAACAGGTCTGGTTTTACAGCACACACACACACCAGCCCAAGCCCATCAGCTCAGAGACTGTACAGAAAGCAAGAGCTGGGCCATTTTTTCTGCAGTAACAACTGAGTCTGTCCAGCATCTGAGCATCAGGAGATGTAGCCCCACCAATGTGTTTCTCAGTGTCAGCATAG
Organism: Semnornis frantzii; assembly: GCA_013399775.1. Lineage (NCBI taxonomy): Eukaryota > Metazoa > Chordata > Aves > Piciformes > Ramphastidae > Semnornis > Semnornis frantzii. Next base: position 15,380 of record VWYK01031062.1, on the reverse strand, counting down.
GTAGGGAGGTGAGGAGAACAAAGCTACTCCCCACTCCCTTTCCTCTCCTCCCTACTTTGGAATGCCCACATGATTTTCTTCCAGGGTAAAACAAACTAAAAGCAAATTGCTGATCAGAGTAATTCAGTCCAGTGCTACAGCTTAAAAACTGCTTTTTGGATGCTCCCCTCAGTGACAAGTTAAAAAACAGAAATACAGTATTAAGAGTTTCAAAAATCCCAAACAACCCCAAAACCAAAGCAGCAGAAGCAATTAAGCAACGCTGATCTCAAAATTCCTATTTCAATGCTTTAAAAGCAAAATTCTGCAGAAGAGGATCACAACACTATTGTGACAGCTAGAAGCAGCCCTCCCTCCTATTCCTTCCATCACTTCCCAGTGCTCTAGTCAAAGAGCTGGGTGGTGCTGTCCATCCTTCCCACTGCTCAGAGCAGGTGGTGACAGCAAGTAGCTGGTTGGGCTTTTGCTCAGCTGCACCACAGCAGAGGTGCAGGGACAGGCACACAAGCATTTATTATAGGGCTTGTCACCAAGCACTGTGGAAAGGGAGCAGAGCTGTCATATTTGGAGTTAAATGGATGACTGCTGCCACACTGACCATCAGAAGAGGACATGATCAACAATGAAGCCACAGGGACTGTGCAAAGAGAACTAACTGGCTGCAAGCAATACATTACAGGGGGAAGAAGAGTGGGGTAGTATCCTTCTTAGCTTTTTGTTCTGCCAACGCAGTTGCCCCAGGAAGGTACAACCCTCCTGTTTGGTTCACCACCTTCATCTAGATCTTTCTCTAAAAAATATTAAGGCTCTAGATTTTTCCCATTCCTCACACAGATGACCAGCTTTCCAGTGAGGACTGACCTGATCTAGTGCTCAATGGAGTCCTCATCCAAGAAAAAAGCTGGACTTAAGTCTTACAAGGAACATAGAAAAGGAGGTGATAGGGGAAAGCTTTTGCCACTTGTGCTGAAAGGATGGAGCAGAACTACTGAACAGCTAAGGCAAAGAAAGACTTTGAAGAGGACTGTCACACCTGCTGCCTCACAGAAGATGATGGGGTGGGGGATCTAAAGGGCAGCGCTCAAGGGAGGGAAAAGGCTCAAAGTAGTCAAAAGAGAGAGTCACGAAAGGCTGAAAACTCAACACAACCCATTGCACTGGGCTACCATCATTACAGGTGACAGTTCTGGAGACACAGTACTGATTTTTGCCTGAGAAAAAGCTCTAAGGAGTCACATAAATGAGCAAAAAAGGGTAAAAATGCTGCCACTGCACAAACCATAGGAGAAATGAAGAAGGCCAAAAAGTGCTTAAAGGGTAGTCTGGAAGCGTGAAGTATAGGAGATGGATGGAGAGGACAGAAATTGTCAACCTATGGATGGTTATTTTCTCTGCAGAAGAACGGGAGCCAGAGCAGCTTATGTCCTGCATCGCTGTGTGGATCAGCCTGCACATGTGCCATACCACAGGCAGGTATGATTTGCTACTAGTGAAGCTTCTTGCATCACAGAACCCAGCATTCACATGAAAAAGGCTGAGTCAGGACTGCCCAGAAGAGCCTCAGTGAAAAGACAGAAGATAAATGTTTGCTGCTTAGCAAAGTGATCAAGGTAGCATGGCAGAGACTGCAATGGATAGGCCCGACGTACAAAGATCTGCAGTGAGCTTCCAGAAAGGGTGCAGCAAGCCTCCCTGACACAGGCAGGGCCCAACAGCAACACTGGAGGGTTGGCAGGAAGCCCCCACGCCGATTCACAGAATCGTCACCCATTGGACTCCTGCACAGGTGCCTGCAAGGCTCGGCTGTGACCTGGTCTCTAGCTCAGGCTGTACTCTCCCAGTCTCAGCTAAAAACCTCAGATCAAGACCCAAAGCCCCAGCCCAGCTCAGCCCCGACCCCTGCCTCTAGCCACACAGCTCAACCAGATTTTAAAAAGAACTTTATTGAAGCTCCAATATATATTATTTTTGGCCTCTAAAATTCCAAGTGTCAGCACCTATTCCTGGCTCTCCAGCGCTATGCTGCAAGCCCCAGCACTGAATCCTCCAGCGCTAGATTTTCTGCTTTGAATCCTACAGAGGGAAGAAAAATTTTCAGACGCCTCAGGCATGGCTTTAGAAGAGCAACCGCTAAGATGGTGGCCAAGCGCTGGAGGTGCTGCTTAGTTGGTATCCATGCCGTCACACTCTTCTTGGGGAGGAGATGGGGCAGCATGCTCCTCACTGTTTCGGCGCTGATAAAACAGCACGTACGCAGCTTTTGTCTACCAAACAAAGAGAAAACCGTCTCAAACCATCCGCCCGGCTTGGCTGGAAGTGAAACACCCAAAGCAGGGAACCACACTTTCAGCACAAACTCAGATTAGCCACAGGCCAAATACTCACCACTATTTGGTCTTCTGAAGCCACTGATACACTGCTGTCATCAAAGTGGTACCACTTGTCATTGACTTTGTTCTTTGCGTAGGCAGTGTCTGTCAGGAGAAGAAATCACAGCTCAGCACTCCAGTGAAGACCCGCAGGTCACACCATGCCAGCTGTGTTGCACTAGTGATGCTCAAAACTCAAACTGGGCTATCTCCTGTCCTCCAGGCATGCTGTGACATTGACCCAAACCTAGTTTACCAGCATACACATCTTCCAGAACATGCAAGGTAGTCCAGCTAGTCTAGAGCCATGTCCCACATACCAGATATACTTCTGATAGCCAAGATACAGGACAAAGAAATTTAGGAAAAACATCACAGTGTTTTGTTCACTCCCCTTGAGCCGCAGATTTCCCAAATACAGTTTAAGAATCAGCATTTTCACATAACAGAGAAGTTTTCTGATGGTGATGGTGCTGCAGATGAAGTGAGCCTTCTTTGAGCTCTCCTTGCTAGGCAGCATGGCTGCATGGTGCTGATCTCCAGCAAAGAGATCTTTTATCAGCAACAGATCAGTGGATGAGCTCAGTTTGAATTCCCTCTGCATGGCAACTGGACTGCACACCAGGAAACTCTCCCCTGAGCAGGCACACCTCTCAATGCTAAGAAGTTATTAGCTATTTAGCCTAAATGAGCAAGTTTTCAATAAAATTATGTCTTAGGCTGCCATGTTATATTTATGGGTTAGAGTGGTGGGCTTGTAGGCACACTGTATACAATGGGAAAGGTGTGCACAAGACTGCTTGTACCCACAACTTCCTTTGCGCACTCTGCTCCTCTGTGAGTTTCCTAGAGAAGTTCTTGGCTCAGCTACAGCTCAAGCCTTTACCTCCTTTGGAGCCTACATCAAACTGCTGCTGGTGTGGTTAAAGGGGTTGAGTGCCTCTGTGACAGACTGATCCCGTCTAGTTCTTGTAAGCATACTTCACTCAAGAATCAACCTGGACTGAAGTCCTGCAAAGTGTCTTCCAACTAACACTTCTGTGACTATGGCCTCCAATATCAAAGCTTGCCTCTACTCATAGATTCCCAATTCTACATGCTCTAATGAGTACCAGCCAAGGTCCCACAAGCATCAGTCAGACCTCAGGCAACTGCAAACTACAAAAGCTGCTCTGCAAGTCCTAACAGGAAGTACATTACCTTCCCATATAATGTTCACCTCCATACAGAACAGAAGTATGGTTTGAACTAGACACCTCTGGTAAGGGCTGCTGCAGGTCTCCCAACAGAGCCCCTCCAATGTCCCCTCTGCCTACATTTCCTTGTACAAACAGAACACCAAAGCAAGTACTCACAGTGGCCTACTCCCATGGCTCCATAGTGATTGGAAACGGCAATGAGGTCATACACATATGAGCCTGCTCTTGGGTCGCAAACAAACTCGGACATATTTAAACCCCTGGAAGGAAATCCAAAACGTATCAGAAGACCAGTAACCAGCACCTTCTAAAACTCATGTATGACACCAGTGCAGCTTTGCAAGTAGGCAGCACTGGCAGCGAACCATTGTACTCTGCTGCTCAATGGCCAGATGTTACCACTGTCAAGACCAGACGTGTTATCTCTCCCACACAGGGCAGGTCCTGGCAAACACATCAAGTGCTGCCAAAAGGTTTAGAGGGAAGTGTTGAATAAAAGACAGAGTATCCTTGTGTAGGCATGAAAAGCAACACAGGATTAGTAAGGAGTATGTTTCGTCCTGCAGGAGGGGCTTGACAAGCAGAGCAACGAGGCTTTCATCTCGTACTTGTGCAATCCGCTGTACTACAAGTGCAGCTCTGCCCAATACACTTGCTCAATTCTCTCTAGAAGCTCTCTTGGTTCAGCAGAATCACATGGGTTTAACCCATTTTAAAACAAATCAGTACCTGCCCATAACTAGTGTTGAGACATGTGGAACTGATTAAGAGTAACAAACACCAACCACCAAAAAAAAACCAAACAACTAAACTCACACCTGCCGTCTTAAAGCTCAAACCCAGAAGCAGAGCTGTTGCAGTTACAACTTTAACAAGCCCACCCAACAGTAATACCAAAAGTACATTTCTCTTGACCAGATTCTTCAAGCTCTTCCAAGCTTGAGGGAAGAATCTTACCTAATAGGGAATTCCACAACAGTGTCAAGTTTATCCCTCCAGTATCTGCTGTATGAGAAACGCTTTAAATGCACAACCAAAATCCTGGGCAAAGACCACAAGTCAAACTTCTTTGTGGCCTGTTGATGCTTCTTACAGTTAGGGCAGTACCTGATGAACAAAGCAACAAGCAAGAAAGTGAAAGACAACAAAGAAAGAAAAGCTTCTGGCCTCCCATTAAAAGGTACCTCTGTAAGACAGTACAGTCCCTTACTTACAGAAAGCATTCTGGTCAGGACTGCTTCAAGCTACTCTTAGGTAGCCACATGCTTTCGTTCTTTCACTGCTTCCTCCAAAACTGTTTGAAGAGGGAATTAAACCCAGCCTGATCTTTGGAAGCTACATGCCCACTGCCACTTTTATCTTTTGAAATAAAGGCAGGAAACTTGATTTTTCTGTTACCCTATGTCTGCAGCCTACTGGGTCAACAACTAACACAGAACTGAGACTTCTTGCAGATTAAGGCAAAAGGACAGACCTGGGAGATCATCAGAATCCCAGGACAAATTATGTGAACTCAAACAGTTATGGTATCTTACAACAAACATGGCAGGCAGGGGCTCCTACCATGGATCATGTTCTCCAAGTGTCTCCATAGTTGTGAAGAGCTCTATGCAGTCTCTCAGGGCTACCACAGCCTTCTTCTTCTGGGGCTGCAACATACTTTCATGTTTTTCAAATGCCTAGTGAAGGAGATGCATGCTTTATTATGTCCCACATCCTTGACATCACGGAAAGAAACATGCTCACCATCACGCTGCCCATTTCTACTCACTCCTTCCCCACCCTGACAATCATCGCACGCTTCCAGACACTCCTTTCTTGTGTTACAGTCAGTAAGAGACAGGGCATTAGTCCTCCCTTCAGGTTTGGGATGTTTTGCAAAAGAGTAACAACAGGTTATAAAATACAACCCAGGAGAACTCCTTCAGAAAGAATGCTGAGCTCTGAGCTTTCTACTTGATTTTATGAATTTAGTTTCAGGTTTCTTTGGAGTTTTGGGGATTTGTTTGTTAAGTAGACAATCAACTAGGTTACTTAGCTTTGAAATTAAAGCATCTGTTTTTCAGAACAGATTTGAAACATGAGCAACTGCTGATCTACAGGTCTTACTCGAAAAAGTAAATATATCTCATCCTGGTGACTCCAGCACTATTTACTGTGATCTTTTAAGTACCACGAAAAGTCTACAGAGATTATCTATTTTAAAAAACAAAAAAACCCCACACTACAACCTGTGCCTCCTGTACATCAAAAAGTAGCCTCCGCGTATCGGAATCCCAGTCAACGGCAATAGCAGAGAAAGCTACAAGAAAGAAGAAGTGTTTACTGCAAAGATGTAAAGGGAAGGAAGATTTTTATTTTTTTTTTAAGTAAGTCAATAATTACCATTCAGTTTTAGAATTTTTCCTTCTACAATGGAGCTTATCTCAGAAGTCCCAGAGGAATTCACAAGGCTAAAGGTGAAATAGTGCTTCTTGCAAGGTTGTATGTCTCTTGCTGACTCAATCTGCATACAACCCTCAGAGTGGCAGGGATCAACTTCTGCCAGCTTTTCCCTGCCTTCCTGTCCACCATCCTGATGCTCCATCTCTTCAATGTCACCTTGAAAAATTTTGAATGAGCACAATATTAAAGAGTTTCAGTGAAAGTTTAGACTGACACCTCACAGAGACAGCTATTTGCATGAGCCTGTTATGACACATACTGATTACTCAGAAAGTAATGAAAAGAGCCACAGAAAAAGAAATCTTTGCCTGCTAACCATTACAGCTGAAGCCAGAGTTTCACTTTTAGCAGATGCCAGGTAATGTGCTGGATTTTATCAGACATGATGGAGAATGCTCAATTCACTGTATATCAACAATCACACCTTCTGACAGCACATACAAGAGAGAGTCATCAGGGTTGCAGTTGGGTGTCTTTATGGAAGGGAACGTGTAAGTCTCCAGGAACTGTATTTCCGCTCTTTGGGAAAAATGGGCAGACTTTTCCTTCTCATTTAAAATCCCATTTCACTTGTTCCAGTTGTTACTTCCACAGCAGCAAAAGTGAGTAATTTCAAAGATAAAATAGAAATATGCACTTGCTATCAGCATTAAAATCTTCCTTGAAGCATCCAACCTCAGAATGAGACCCTGTAATTCTAAGGCCCATGAACAGAACAACACTATTGCCACTTTATTTCTCTAGAATTTGTTTTTGTGACTTAACAGGCCAGTTTTCAATGCCAGAAAGGTGTATTAGGAAAGAAGCTGCCTCTTGAAGGAGGCACCTGAACATATAATAAGGAAACAAGAATTTCTCCAACATTAATCAAGACAAATGCACACCACACCCTGCTCTCCCGCTGCTGCTTAGGCACTTCTCTCTTGGAAAGGAAATGGTTTATAAGAACTCTCACCACACCATGCAATATGATGGCTTAATAACTATGAAAGAATAATCTGCTAGAGCTTAAGCCAAATATACACAGCACAAACCAAACGTTAACAAAAAGCTTTAAGTGCTTTTAAGTGATTTTGAGAGGACTCTACCTTCAACCACACCATTGGAGCCATTGCAGGTTCCTTTGTCTTGACAGGGTGTAGAGGATTCTTCTCCCAAAGGGAGTTTCACGTAGCGGCTAGTGAGAGGGAAGATGATGATCATACAGTCACACTGCAGCCCCACACCAGCACCACAGTGCTCCTCACCATCATATCTCTTGCTGCCCAATCCCCTTCAGCAAACCAGAGTACATCCTGCGCAGCACCAGTTACAGGCCAGGAGCTCTCAGAATGAGTTGAACAATTAATTAAGTCTCTGTTTCACTGCTTGTTTCAAGTTTTACTGCCAGTAGATACGAAACGCAAAAATAAGTTATGGTGGTTCCATCCATGAGGCCTAAAAACATGGCCCAAGTTCTGTTCTGTTGCCCAACACCAAGCAGATAGTTTCCCTTGTGACTGCCACCAGCATTACCTCACAGCCTGCTTTTGCAGAGCCCGAAAAATCAAGACCCTGGACACTAACCAATGCAAATCCTGGTTTATACGTCCCATACGAAGAAGTTGTTCTCATTCGCAAGGATGCAGCAACCACATTAGAGTAAATCCAAACAAGCAGCCACTGGGACTTTGTATAGAACACAGAAGTACACACATGACTCACCTGATCTGCTCCAAAACCACACTGTACAAGTGCTCCACAGTGAGTCTCTGTTTGGGCACAGATATTAAGAGTGGCTGACCAAAGAGGACAGTCCCTGCAGTGTTGCTGGATTGTCTCACTGTCTTTTCCCGAAAGTAAACGCAGAGAGTCACGTCCTCAAAGCCATCCTCTCCCGTCTTGCAAACTTCATACCTGTTTGAAAGACAGGTGTTTTCACAGGTTACTTCCAGTGCCAAGAAGCACAGCAGGTAGAACCATTACAAACTGAGTCCAACAAGTCTCTCCACCAGGTCCTCAGAAGGACAAAAAGGGTTGTACTCTGTCTTCACACTACGGAGTGTTTTTCTGAACAGTTCCCATGGCTCACAGTGGCACAGGATATACTTCTATCACCTTCCCTCTGCCTTTACTCCTAATTCACATCCCTACTGCCACTCACCTCTCAAGATATTGCCCTGACAGGTATGTGTTGCTTTAACCACACCACAGCATCAGTGAAAAAATACTAAATGCACTTTGAAATCCCTCAGTGTTTGTTTCCTCTAGAGAAAACAAATTTTCTTGATACCATGGGTTCATCCTCTCATACAGTTAATAGCTTGAGCTCACATCACTGAGCAGCCAACATTTCAAAAAACCAGGAGTTTGGAAACATCTGCTTCACAGAAAAATCCAAGGACAGTAACAAAACACAAGGAAAACATTCTGAAAAAAAAAAATCCCAAACAGCTCTGGAGAACAGCGAGAAGAATGAGAACAGCTTGTGCTACTGAAACAGCAAATGAGATATTTGCAGATGTCAGAGTCCAACACTATCACATTGTTTGCTTCAGGACTATTCATTTTCAGGAATATCAAGTCACACTGCTCTTAAAATTTGGTGAGTCAACTGTCCCAGACTTATCTTAAAACTGAAAGAGAAAGAAAGATTTTATGAAAGACATCACGCTGCCTAACAACCAGGACCACGATCTTCTCTTTCATGAGAAAGTCACTTCCTTCTCTCAAGGGCCAGGAAACATTTTATTATTCCTCTGCTCAAAATGGTTTTCTTCCCTGCTCTACAATGGCAATTTCAGAATTGCATTTCTGCTCCACCCTAGTTAAACTAAAATGGATTCTAGTTTGGGATTTGCACTGAATCAGTAGAGTACATGAGAAAAACTGTCTTTCCAGGAAGTTCCAGCCCACCAAGAACATGTGAGACCAGTTAGCATAAGACAGTCCAATACCAACAGCTGTTGAGGTTTTCTAGGCTGTCAGTGATATTCAGTTGGACATCAGCACTGGCTACAGTCCACACCTTCAAGTTTCCTGAGAAACAGCACCACAAAGAGATAAATTATTTCACTTAGCTCTGTGTAAATAACAAGTGATCATACTCAGTCCTAGAATAATACCTACAATTATCTCCAGGTCCTATAAGACAGTTTAGCTAGCCTCATACAACACAGATCAGTTTACAACATGCGTATGTTCCTCCACATTCTTTGATGGCCTTTCAGACCACCTACCCTGTGCTCTGCCAGTGGCAATTAACACAACCCCATTTACCATCCACCTGAAGTCTTCCCCATGCGACGGAACAGATGAGACAAAGAAAAAGCTCAGGACTACTCATATACAAATGTCATTCATCACAAACAGCCAGCATGTTGCACCCGCTGTAACCTCGCACAGAACACCTCACACACTGCTGAGACATAATCACCTCATGCCACTCCATCTCAGAACAGCTTTTACATGCTAGTATTAGAAGACCACCTAGCAAAATCAGTCATTTTCTGAATCTCTTGAGGAACAGTCATTCTCTATTACAAAATAACCCAAATAAACAAAAACACAAACAATAAAATACAACCACATGACAACAACAAAGAAGCTTGTTTTTTTTTTAAATACTTCTTGCTTTAAGGAAGGTTACAGAGCTGACACTGCAATTCTGTATCTCGCAACTCAACCGAAGTAATAAAACGTAAATATAATGCTACAGACTACACAACATAGTTTTAGAAGTCAGAGTCGTTACCTCAGCTGCTACCACACTGCTGGATATTGGCTAGTTGCCTTTATAACTCCCAACTGAAAAGTGTCTGAAAATTACTAAGGAAAAGGCTAGGACTTGACCAGTCTTCATCTGCATCTCAAAGGCTTCAGGTCTGTGCTTGTAACTCAGAGAGAAGGCCGCGAACAATGAATTAGGTTAACTTTTGTTCCCTTGCAAACTAACTTCAAGCAAGTGCATAGGAGCACGAGAAGCCACAGAAAGACAAGGCAAAGCTACATGAAAGGGCACTAAAAGAAAAAAACTACTGTGAGCTAAAGACCAAGCTAGTATCCATGTTGTATATTATTGAAACTTTCCCTCCCACATGCTGGGATCCGCGGTATTAATTCCAGCTCAAAACCACTGTGCAGATCACCAGTCATTCTACAGCAACAACCAAAGAAAGAAGTATATTTTGTAGGAGAACAGAGATGGTAGGAAAAAATGCCATTGCAGAAGCTGACAAACAGATCCACCTGGACAGGATCACTACTGCATGCCAACCCACGGGTGTTGCCATCAAATTACAACTGGTGCAAAAGCTGACAGTAAGAATGGACAGAGGACTGAAAAAAACCTGAGTGAAAATGCTGCACATATTCTGATCTCTTCTAGAAAGTGGAAATATTCCTGATCTGTTCATTTACTCTCATAATACCAGAACACATACACAAGTAAACCAGGAGATAGAAAATGGCCAATGTAACTTTAACAGGTCGTTTGCCCTGCAGAAGCTGGTCATGGGATTTTGCCAGTCTTACAGAGAAGGAAGGTTAAAATGGATGAGATAATTCAACCAGCAAGACTTTTACAAAACTTAAATAGAAGCTCACACAAACCCTCATTTCAAACTAGAAAACACAGATTACAACAAGTGAGAACAAACTCTGTACACCAGTCTGCTACAAGATCTTACAAATCTCAAACACTTTCGACAAAACTACTGGACTAGTTTTTTTGCTAACCTGTTGTAGCCATATCAACAAACCTGACATTTCTGCAGCCAGTCATGGTTTTTCAAGACCATGAATTCAACCAAGTGCAAGATACAGTATGTTGTTAAGAGAAGGTAGAATACATATGGCAAACTAAATGTATCTTATTCAGATATGCACACTTTTATAGGTTAAAGGTGACCTGCAAATCAATTTGTGACGCTTTTATCAAGGTAAACAATACATATTATATTATATGCCCCATTAGCCAGGCTAAGAGAACAGGGGTATCTAGTTTATCCATCAAAAGATTTTTCTTCTTAGGCCTTAAGAACTAAGAAGAAATACTGAGAGTGATACTGTTGAAATGGGCTGTGGAATTTGTTTTTCAAGCAGTACTTACCTGACCCCTTGTAGGCCGGCTCCAAGCTCCAGTAGGATCCCTGAGTGATGTGGTATCACCCACACGGTGCACGTGTGGGTGTTACATTGGAGCGGGAGCCGGAGGTCCTAGTGGGGCTGGACTTCACAGAACCTAAGAAAAAGAAATAGTAAGCATTTTGGTTATGTGCTGAATGCTGTCCTCTGCTTAGCCTGGAGAATGAGAGCATTCAGCACAAACACTGAACCAAGGTTGCCAAATTGATTTGCAGACCACCTTTACATAACGAACTTCCTGATCATTTGCCACAGATCTCCGTGTCCTTTCACAGAGAAAACATGCCTCGAGGGAACCAGTTACAACGCTGTGAGTAGAGGGCTAGTCCCACTGTTCTTTGGCTGCATGGCCCCTACACATCATGCTAGTGACCTTGCTTCACGTCTTAGCCCAAATTCTTCTACTTCTGCAAGCATCAAAGCTCTGATGCTAAAAATTCACCGATGCTGTATCAGGACTAGACTACTTTCCATGCCTGTCCTGATGAGAAAGAGATGAGTGCAAAGCTTTGTGAAAGAACAGGCTTGGAGAATTCCAGCCCCAAACTCTCCTCCCCTTTCATGCAAACTGGAGAATAAAGGGCATAGTTTTAGCCTGTTAAAGCAGAAAAGGAGCCAGGTTCATTCTGTGACGCATCTGAGAGTTATTTAAACTCACATAAATATCAAGAAGCCCAGGAACATTCACTTTCATTTGAAGGTTTACGGTGACAGAGCACAACTGGAAAGGTAATACATGAAAAGAACCAGTGAGCCAGTAACCAAGCAGCTGACAGGGACAATATTATCCTAGCTATCCAGGGCAGATTTTATTTATTTTTTTCCCAAGCTCTCCGACCAGCTTAAATTCCAAACACCTCTCAGGAGTCAGCATCACACACCACTTTGTGTTGTGAATTTTTGTCCCACCACATCTTTAGATGTCCAAAGTGTCCTGCAAAAACCACAGAAGGCTGAGCATGTCTTCCAACATACCCTTGTGATCAAAACAAAGAGAATGATACCACTTTTCCAATCACTGAAATCAGCCCCAAAATGTGCAAGCTCAACACTCTATACATCTTGTGTACTGCACCTACAATATCTGTGCCCACAAACTGTGTCTTCTGTCAAGCAAACATAAGAGAAACAATAAAGCACATTCCAGCTATGCTACTCGTACTGCAACATGTTCTGTGAGTTTCTGCTCACTGACATTTACAACTAGAGCATTTCTTGGAAATCGATATTCTCCTCAGCAATCAACTGATATAGAGGCCTAAACCTAAAGCAGAGACTTCACAGACATCAATGTCAAAGGCAAGACAACCATACAAAAAGAAGTGGTTTTGAGTTTGGGGGTTATTTGGATTTTTTGTTTGTAAATCACATTCCTGTTGGAGTAGAGATCTCCTACAGTATTAGAGCCTTCCTTGAATTTTGAGTTGAGACTTGTGTTGCCAGATGGCTAGCACACAGTGCTCTAAGACCACAAATATGTCAAACCAACAGGGGCATTGCTGTCACATGCAGACCTAGGTCTGACTGTGGTTTCCAGCAAACATGTCTGAAGAAACACTGCAAGAGACTGACCACTTATATTTAATTTTTTTCAGTCCTGAGACAACTTAAGCTGATGCTAAGAAAGGTCCAAAGGTAAGAACTGCCAGTTTCAGTCAATATAAGATGTTAAAGTTTCAGAATCAATGAAACAACTGATTTCTGTTACAGAAGACACTCAGGTGGCCACAGGCTGGACTCTCATCAATGTCCTGTTTAGAAGGGAACAGTGAAAGCAAGGAACAAAGGAACAATCTAAGGGCAGTTGCTCAGGAAATCAGACACCGGGACTTTGTAGCTCCCCCTGTCACTAAACAGGCATTCTTTGCATTCTCAGGCTCTAGCAAACAACCACAGATGATCACTAAACACAACCTTGGTTTGCTTCTGCCAGTGGAAGAGAGTAAAGAAAGAAGTGAGTAAACTGTTATATCATTAAAATGATATAAGGACTAACATGAAGCATGGAAGGCTGCGGTCTTCAGTTTATCACAGCTTCTCCCTTAATGCTTTCAATGTAACTGTCAAGGACCAGATGAAGAGACTGAACACTTTCAAGTTCAAAGACTAGGCAGCAAAATCCTTCAGGAAAATAGCTCAAAAATCGATAGGACCCACTGAGAACTTTGCCGTTTTAAAACATACATTTGGGGGATGTACAGATGAGAAAACTACTTCTGAATATGCTGTACTGATCTAGCTCTACTTTGAATTGCTTATTTCTTTGCAGTTTATTTTCTAACCAGAAGAAGAGACTGCATATACCTCCAGTTACTTGTAATAAATAATGAGATGTACACATGACAGTTTGCCAGCAGGGAAGTCTTGTCACTGGGCATTACTGGTTAAGTAAGAATAGATGATCAGTATATAAAAGAGGACGAACCAATAAAACATAAATTAGGAAAGAGTTCAAACATGTCAGATGGTGAATATTATGCTAATTTAAATACAAGAGATATTTTAATTCTAGTAAACAGCCCTTATTAAATGCAATCAACTAATGGTCTTCAATCATACTCTAGGTTGTGTACTACATGACAACTTTAAACACATCTAGGTTAACATTTTGTACCTAAAAACATCCTACAAAAGGTGCCATGATTACTAGATACCCCTCTTCAGTTTGTTTTCCCACCTGACAACTGACATCTCTCTAGCTTGGCTGCACTGTGAGCATCCTGGCATGACGTATTTGTCCTATTGGATTTGTAACATAAGTAATGCTATTAAAAACCTAATCTTCTCATCTTTTCTGTAACTTCTGTTCTCCTAGAATAAAAACTGCTACAACTTAGTCTTACTACGCAAGGCAACTCACACAAATCTTATGGAAAAATTACATTTGCAAACATGGCAGGCAAGCAGCTTCCAGGGGGTTTCTTCCTTGCTTATAAATCAATTGCTATCTTGTTAAACCAACTCAGCGCTTTAGAAAGCCTTCTTAGTTTATTTTGTGGCAATACCCAGCATAAATGTAAGACAAACTTCTGATGGGTTAGCATGATTTATTGAATCTGATTTAGGCTGTTATTTATTTACATTGTGACTTTGGGGTGAAAATACTATCACTGTAAAACACCACAATTACACTTTCTAACAAAAGGCAGCTGTTCCCCTTCATTAATCGATACAAAAATAGTTTTCTTTCAGTAACAGAAGAGATACACACTACCCAATGTAGCCACTGACAGACTCCACAACTACATCACCAGTAAGCACAAGCGGATCTCTTCCAAGCAGAACATTTCACAGATTATGCAGGCACAGAGACAACCTTCCCACCTATAAGAAGCAAATCTTTTTTCTGTCACTTCTATCAAGATTTGACCTTAATTTAAAACTGAAAGGACAAAATGCTTTTTAGAGGGCACTCAAGTCTTCTTCATTGACTTTGGGAACATGAAATGTTTCAAGTGCACACTATTTCAATTCCATATTTCTAAAGAATGAACTTACTTCCACTTGACACTAAAGACAAGATTCTGAAAGACTCAAGATTTTTTTAAAAGTATTTTCTATGCCTCCATTTAATAAACAACAAGATACCTGTCTAGAACCTAACAAGGTAGGTAAGTTTCTGGAATAGTGGAAACTCCTAAGGCTACCAACAACCGCTATCTAAATCAGCTGGCCACATTCTCCAGCATCCATCCCACAGCATCTTCAGGAAGCCCTCATCAGACATGTTACTGTTTCTGCCAGAAATGTACTAGCTTTAGGAGTACTTGAGGAGCTTCAGTTTAAATCTGCCCCTGCCCCACTCTTGTGCCACTTCCATGCATATACCAGGGCAGCTGCATGCAGAGCAACACTGCATTCCACACCAGATAAGAGAACGCTTGTTTTAACACTGCCCAGTATCCTGACCC
Source organism: Semnornis frantzii (assembly GCA_013399775.1). Lineage (NCBI taxonomy): Eukaryota > Metazoa > Chordata > Aves > Piciformes > Ramphastidae > Semnornis > Semnornis frantzii. Next base: position 332 of record VWYK01031062.1, on the reverse strand, counting down.
AAGCTATCATCTAGTTCCACAGTTAAATCAACCCAGCCAATGCTGAGAGTTACTCAGCCAGCACTGAGGATAAGATGAGCTATGTTTTCATGCCAAAACCATAAAAAGCAGGAAACTTTAGAACACTAAACCAGTTAGGCTAGAAGGAACAAGTTAATCAGAAAGCACAGGAAGAGCGAACAGAGCTGCTCCTCCTCTAGTTTCAGAGGAGAGGTTGACAAAGAAGGCAATGCAAAGAAAATCAATATATCAGTTCACCAGAACCAAACGAAGTACAAGCCTAACATGGCCACTCTTAAATCCAAGCAAGGGACAATGTTTAAAGTTTCTGC